>JAZGTJ010008959.1:0-20155 GCA_036877575.1 Botia almorhae | reverse complement strand
TTTCCATTAAAATCTGTTCTTTCACTTCCCCATAATGTATTGTGTGCATTAAAATCTCCACACCAAATTAACCTATTGCAATTTGACCCTCTAATTTTCTCTATTATGTCTCTACTTAACTTCTCACATGGGTTATAATAATTAATTATTCTAATTATTAATTAATAATTAATTAATTATTCTAATTAATTATACAGTGACCCTCAGCCCACACCTCTACTTCAACTACTTCAAATTCCTTATTACCTTTACCAATATTAAACTCTATTCCTTCCATTACAAATATAGCCACTCCTCCTCTTACTCCTAAGTTTCTATCCCTTCTCACAACATTATATCCCTGTAGCTTAAAATTCAGATGAGGCTTGAGCCATGTTTCCTGTATACAAGTTACATGTGGTTTTTCTTTCTGATCTGCAATACATTTTTTGAACTCTTGCCCGTTCGCAATTATGCTCCTTGCATTCCATTGCAGAATCAAGAACACTATTATGTTCCACCACATTGACCTTGAGATTCTGTCATTTGCCTCTGTAGTTTTATGTTTATCTGCTCTACTGTTACCCCCTCAACATCCAAAAATGTTTCTGCTGCCCTAATTATAATTTTAATTCCTTCTGTTCTACTCTCTGTTTGTGCTGAGCAGTTCACTACTTCAGCTAAAAAAGAAACAAAGTTAATCTTGTCTACCTCCACAAGTTTTCCCTTCATTTTGTCTCTACTTGGTTCAATTTATTTGTCAATTCTACCAATTCCCATTGTGTTGTTAACTTTTGGTTTTTCCTTTTGAACTTTTTTAAGAGCCTCTGCATATGTCAAACCTTCTTGCACCTTCAAATTCTGTACTTTCACGGCTTCTTTCCTATATTGGCATCCTCCATAACCTGCACTGTGTTCCTCACCACAGTTACTGCACTTTGGTTTTACATCTTTTCCACATTTACCATACTCGTGATTGCCTCCACATCTGGCACATGTCTGTTTCCCTCTACATACAGCTGCAATATGACCATACTTCTGACACTTATAACACCTCATTGGTGGAGGCACATATGGTCTAACATAGCTTAGGAACCCAATGTACACTCTTTCAGGACATTTTTCTTCTTCAAAGTGCAGCATAACAGACAAACTATCAACCCTTTCTTTGTCCCTCACATATTTTAACCGTCTCACTTCTTTGACCGCTGCTCCATTGACACCTTTTTTGTTTTTTTACTCTGAAATATCAGTCGGAACTCCAGAAATTACCCCCCTGACCCACTTCTTTCTTTCTACAACTGTTCACGAAACCTTCTGACCAAGGAGTGTTTTCAACCCAATCGCTGCCTTTTGTTGACCGTAATCTTTACAAATTATAAGTAATTTGCCGTCTCTCAAATTTTTCGCACTTTCAATCTTCCCAATCGATTCCATGATAGCTTTGGTAATCTTCAGTGGATGAATAATGCCAACGCTCTCAGACACAAACTTCAGCATTACCTTGTACTCTTCTTTCCTAATTCTTGTAGATCGCTGTTCCCTTTCGCTATCCGTTTCCGATACCTGGCTCCAACTTTTCTTCCTTTTCCGTTTTTCTACTTTCGACCACATCAGATGCCCCGCCACACATTTCATCTTCCATCTCCGGATCACTTCCGGTTTCTACGCTACTTCCTTCCATCAATGATCCAGTCACAGCCCAGTGTTGCCTTCCACCCTCCACGCACACTCTTCTCAACAGGGCTGCCACAAAATGGCGCTTATTTTGAAGTTTCTGTTTGTTTCTGGTTTTCACTGTCTTTACACTTCCTGTTTGTAATGATGATCACCTGTTCACCTTTTGATTAGTTTGATATTTAAGTTCCCTGTCTGGACACTTAGTTTGTTTGTTATTGTTTCATGTTGTTTGGATCTTGCCAGTCTTGGATTACTCTTGTTCTTGTATTTTGGATTGTCTTGTGTCAGGCTGCTGCAGCATTTGTTGTTACCCACATCACCTACGGTTAGTGTTTGTTTGTCTTTTGTTTTCCATTTATTAAAATGTTCTTGATTATCTAGTTCCCTCATTTTTGCCCTGCAAACACTACTGTTCCGTAACACTAACGGAGTTAGCAGTTTGTTTTTAATTTTTTTTTATACAGATCTATTGGGAGACCATCTGGTCCTGCTCTTTTTCCTAATTTCATGCTATCAATAGCATTCCCTATTTCCTCTTTGCTAATTTCCATCTCCAGAACTTCTTTTTGTTCATCTGGAAGTGGAGGTATAGGCAGTTCTTTTAAAAACATTTACATTTTTCAAATTAATCTCATTTTTTAAATCGTATAATTCTTCATAGTAGCCTCTAAACGCTTCGTTAATTTCTACAGGATCCACTACATCTTCTCCATTAACTATAACGGTTGTAATTGGTGTTTTGACCTCTAATTGTTTGATCTGCCATGTTAGTAGTTTACCTGCTTTATCTCCTTGCTCAAAGAATGATTGCTTTAGTCTTATAAGACTAGAAGCGGCTCTGGCAGGAGACAACTTTTCATATTTAGCCCTCAAAATCATTAATTCACTTTGCTTTTTTGGATCACTTTTCTCAAAAAAATTTCCTAAAAAGATTTTATTTTTCTGTTCCAATTGTATTCTCTCCTCTCATATTTTTTTTTTACTTTAAGCTTGTATAGCTAATAATATGTCCTCTAAGGAAGGCTTTAAATGTTTCCCATTTTATTCTTGCAGAAGTTTGATTAGTATTCATTTAAAAAAACACTTCTATTCGTATTTCTATATATTTTACAAATTCTTCATCTTGTAACCATTTATGCTAAAACTGCCATCTAGCCGGATCCTTTGTTAATTTCCTATCCCCATATTCTATACAACATGGATCGTGATCTGAGATCACAATATTATCATATAAACTATTATGAATTTTGGATCGTAATACTGAAGAAATTAAAAAAAATAGTCAATTCAAGAATATGTCTTAAATGTACTTGAACAGCAAGAATAAGCCTAAGCATGCGGGTTTAATTCTCTCCAAATATCCAATAAACTAAATTAATTCATAAGCCGAAGAATAACTGCTTTACACTTGTTGTGTGATTGATCCACTGTGGATCTATCCATACTAGGATTCAATTGAATCCCCTGCTATTACTAATTCTCCTGCTAATAAGGAACAAATTTCCAAAATACTTTGGATCATCTATATAAGGGCCATACAGGTTTACCAAAACTAAATTTTCTGATAGTAAAGTGAATTATTAAATGTCTCCCAAACTTGTCTTTAAATACTTGTTTTACTTGAAATGGGACTGTACCTTAAATGAGGATCATAACTTCTCTGGCCTGGGATGAAAACGATGCTGAGAATACACTGCCCTGCCATCACCTCCTTATCTTTAATACCTAATTTTCTAAAAGGTATTTCCTGTAATACTATTTTGGAATCCATATCCTTTAATTTATTTCAACTTGTTTTACTTTTTTAAGTTGTTGTAGACCTCTGCAGTTCCAAAAAACAAATTTAAGAGACACTCTATGAGACATCTCTAACTAATAATAAAAACAGATTACCTTGCAATATGAAAGCAATAATAAAAAAGAAAAAACAGGGAAACATGTCAAATCTGGATGCTTGAACCCACATCCAACACACTAAACATGAACTCCACTTCTCCCACTTCTGTGAGATCCCTCCTAAAAACATCCTGACTCCCAATATTGCTAATGACCGTTCCGCACTTGGTGAGGATCAGTCAAACCCCCCCTTTGTTGTCTTTTAACTGAGCACTCTCTGCTGCTCTGTTTACGACCACAAACACTCGTCGTTCATTCTAACTCTTGCCACTGTCCTCCTGGATTTTATTGATAAATTCTCCTGTCTCGGTTGGTGTTTTAAATGTGCTGTCTGTCTGTTCTTTGTAAGTTACCAACAGCCTGGCTGGATGAATCACTCCATGTTGGATCCCCAACATGCTTATAGCTTATGGCGATTCATTTCGGAATTATGTTTTAACCAAGTCCAATAATGTCTGCAATTTGGATTCTAACAAAAGTAGGAAAAAGTGCAAAGTAATCTGTGTAAAACAGAAAGGTCAGCATACAGTACATTCAGTATTATCACTTATTATTATCAAAAAAATTTTTTTCAACTTGTATTTATTATGAAAATTTAAAGAATATATAAATTGTTGACAATCTATTATACTGAATTATATATTACTGTAATCTTTTTAAATATAGCAAGAACAACAACAATGTAGCAATCCCCATGGTGTTGTACTATTTAATTCACTATTAATTAATGATGGTAATTATAATGTGTTATAAGGATAAAACAATTTCTAAAAATGTTCTGATATATGGTAAGCCTGATACAAATCACAAAAATATATGTAAGTAATCTAATAGCAACATCATGGTAAACAAATGTGCGCAGATGATATACATTTCATATGAAGCGGTCACATCTGCAGCGGCTCTGTAACACATTATGGCTGTTCAGAGCAAAGAAGTGAGATGAATTGTCGATCATGATTAGCATGGACATTAGTTGGCTTTGTTTGTAAAGTTTCAAGTTATTTGGATATATAATTATTATGTTACGGAGGAGGCCGCCGCTTCGTCTCTAGAACGAAGACATCGCCAGCAAGCGATCCAGCAGCCATCCGTCAAATCTCCATCGACCTGACGGCTCAAGCATTGCAGTTATCAGTGCATCAACAACAGCTTATGTGCTTGACCTCGCTCACTAAGGAGCTGGTGCGTTTTTCTCTCAGATGACAATGGCAGCTACACCTCCAGCACCCAGTCACCCCATCTCCTTCATGCCTTCTCCGGTGAGTCCCCGTCTTACATTTCTGGAGAAGTTCAACGGTAACCCTGCAAGGTGCAAAGGTTTTTTGTTACAGTGCTCACTGTTTGTATTACAGCAACCTGCTCTTTACCCCACAGAGGGCAGTCACATCGCTTTCGTCTGTTCTCTCCTCACAGGGAGAGCAGACGGTTCTGTTTTTCCCACTTTTGACTCATTTTTGCAACAATTCAAGGAAGTGTTTATGCACCCATCGGAGGGCCTTAGCCCAGGTGAGCAACTCTTGGCTCTTGCTTAAAGGGAACTAACCACAGCTGAATGTGCCCTTAATTTTCGCACTCTCGCCACTCAAACCCCCTGGGTGGAAGATACACTGAAACTGTTGTATCGGAGAGGACTCAAGCTCGAGTTACAATCAGAACTAGCATGTCGTGATGAAGGGAGGAACCTGAGTGATAACATTGAGCCGTCTATTCAAGTTGACAACTTGATCCGTTCCCGTCGACCCGGTCAGTCACTGCCTCCCCAAAGGCCTGAACTCTTGGACCCATGCAAATTAATTATACTTGCCTCTCTCCAGAGGAGCGGGATCACAGAGTACAACTTAATTTATGCCTGTACTGTGGTCAATCTGGTCATATGAGGTCTGCCTGTCCAATTCGGCCCCTTGTTAACCATCTTCTGGTGAGTGCTACTAATGTTACTTCCTCTTTTGGCATTAAGATACCAGTTAAACTTAATCTCAGGGAATAGTATAACCACATTCGCCCTCATAGACTTTGGCGCTACAGAGAATTTTGTTTCATACAAGTTTGCTCAATCAAATAATCTAACACTAATACCTTGTGGTTCCTAAGTAGCGGCAGAAGCGTTAGATGGGCAGCTCCTGGGTTCAGGAAGAATCCGTCACATGACCCAGTACGTTCAGTTAGAGATTGGTGCCCTACATTCTGAGCAGATTAAATTCTATGTTATTCCATCATCAAGTCATTGTATTGTTCTGGGTCTGCCCTGGCATACGCGCTTATGATCCCATAATCTACTGAAAGGAGGGACAGATCATCCAATAGGGAACTGCATGTCAGGATGCCTAACTTTTGTCAATCGTTTAAACAGACACCAGTGCCCTCTTAAAAACCCACAGGGTTCCAAGCCAGAGCTACCCAGTGAGTACGCGTAGCCAGAGGGAGCCATCACCAGAGTATTAGTCGCCATCCGAACTTCATTTCCCAGGATGCCGTGCCAAGGCACCTCATTCAGGGCGATGTCTTATTTTGCCATGCACTACATTTCAGAGTGTTTTTTTGGACTGATTTCCTGTTGTTATTTGGATTGTTTACCCTTTTGGATTCTTCGCCGCCTGCCCTTTGTTTTTGCCTTGGACTCTGTTATTGATTGTTTGCTGCCTGCCTTGACCCTTGCCTGTTTTCCTGTTGTTTTTGTCTCACCCTCATTGCTCTGTTTGCCGGTGTTTGACCCTCATCAGTTTTTGGTTTACTCTGTTGAATAAAACGCTGAAAATGGATCCTACTATCTCTGGGTCATCGTTACATATTATATGACATTAACCTAATCTTTAAAACGCTACAGACATGACACAGCACTGAAGTGACTTCCTAAATGTGACTTCCTAAATAGCCCTTATAAATTTGAAAGACAGGGCTGTTATAAAGTATATTTCTTTCTCAGACAAGCCTCCATCTTTCTGCAAACTGCTTAATTATACTTGACTTGTCAAGTATAATAATCTTTAGAAAATATGAAATATGGTTGGTTAATGTTTTAATTAATAAATCATTTTATGTGTTGAGCAACCTCATGTGGTGAGCAACAGAGCAATTTTCTTAAAATTTCTATTACAGTAAATTAATACAAATTAATGCAATAAATTAATACAAACCTAAATGGACAACGTTTTTAGGGTTTTTCACTGTTGTAAAAACTTCAGGTTTGCATGTAATTGCTTGCATGTAAATCTTAAAAATATCAAAACTTAATTAATGCATTTATGACATCAAATTTGATCATTGTGATGCTATATTGTGTGACTGCTTTGCAGGTTTAGTACAAAAACTCCAACCAGAGTTCTTACAAGAACAAAAAGTATGACCACAGTAGCCTGGTTCTGTCAAGTGGGTGCACTGACTGTCTGTTAAGCATTGTATAAACTTCATTACCTACAAGAACCTAAATCCTTTTTCATTACAGCTCACTGTGATCTCAAAATTTCAGCCCAGAATTTCAAAATCAAGGGCGAGTGGTAGATCCTTTTTTATGCTTGATGCCCAAACTCTCGAACAGTCTTTCCAGTGTTTTAATCTAGATTCAAGACCCATCTCTTTAATCTAGCCTACATATAGTCCCACAGAGTTTGGGAAAGCACATCGCAGAGCCAGACCATTAAGAACATTACATTCTTTTCGACTGAGAAAAGAAACATCTGGGAAGACATGGGGGTGAATAAACTATCAGGACATTTTCATTTTGGGGTGGATATATCCTTTAAATACTTAGTATTATAGAACATGGTACTGTAAATCTTTCCTGTACATTATCAATGTTCTGTATGAATAGTTGTGTTTAGGATTTTATTCTGATTGTAAAATTTATAGCGCTATTAATTATGTGTCAATTTATGTAAGATGTACATTGGTGACAGTAACTGTAAAAGTAATTGTATTTGGGATTGTAATTAGACATATATTCACAGCGCGAGTAAGCAGGTATGTGAGTTTTAAATTATCACATCAAATTCGTAGTCGTAAAAAAAAATCGTAAAAACTACTGGCATATCCATTTCTGCCATGGCATTTATGAAAGGACAAGGTAGCATACTCAGAAGGTACAGTATATACCATAGGACGTGCTGGAAGGTACAGCCTGTGGTATATTTATAACCGTACTCTCTGTGGACATGGATGTCATCCACTGTGAGGTGCTTAGCACTCACAGTACGTTCCTCTTTTCTTTGGTATGGCCCAAATTCAACGCTTTAAGAATTTCTTCCTTGGAAACACTATGAAATATGTTGTTTCTTCTTTGAACTGAAACATGAAAAGCACCCTACATGCCTAACAGCTTTTGCTCTTTGGAATTGTTATGTAAGTGAACAAAGCTAGTGCATTGACTGGAAAATAAGTTTCCCTACTTATTCCCTACTACCCAACTGTGTTTTACACGTCACCTTGTGTATAGGCCTATTGATAACATTATGCTTCCGTTTCTCAACATCTTTGTGTGTAACACACCTCATTGCCTGACATTTGTCTCAATATCAGATCAGACAGTTTTTAAATCAATAAAAAAAATCATTGTTATAAATGCTTTGATTTTAACCAAAAAATTACGTATTGCAGCTTTAACATGGCAGTTTTGAATCATCATTGGAGTTTTGGTTCCTTGCCACTGTCACCCTGTTGGGTTGCTTACTGGGAGACATTTATCTTGTGTTAGGGTTTAGTAAATTGTTTATATTGCTTTTAAAATAATGATCTAACTACAGACTACTCTCCTTTCATTATGCAATTTTCAGATATGGTATTATTGCAAATCCCTTATATTCCTGTTCTGTAAATGTTTATCTTCTTACAAAGTGCAATCTTCATGTAAGATGGAATGTCATATCTTGCTTAATATGATACCTGTCATCTACCATGTTAATTTACTAAATGTTGCACAGTCTCAAAAGTACATACTGTTTTAGTAGGCTGCCTAAATACCTTACCTTCTCATAAACCACTGAGATAGGTATGAGCATGAGTTTTTATGCACATCCAATTGAATGGTTCAAATGTGTTGTAGTTATCAACAGTTTAGTCAACTTTATATTTTTGAAAAAACAATTACATCTGATGATGAACAATTAAATTTGCAATAATATAATGCCTTCTATGCTATAGCGTATAACGTTTCATAATTTTCCTGTTTTCTGTGTTGTATCTTTTAATCATATGTAATGAAGCTTTGAAGTAATGCAATGCTGTATAAATATACATAAAAAAATAAAAATGAATGATGCGTAACCAGTGAAGAGATAATGATGATGATCGCACTTAATATAATAGTGGTGCTGATGATACTTACCCATAAACTGATGATGATGAAGACGAACACATAAACTGGAGGTTGTGATGGTGACAAGGATACATAATCCATACATCGACGACAATGATAATGAATAATCCATAAACCGATGGTGAAGGTGCAAGAGCGCATCCTCACTATCCCCACAGATATTAAATACTAAAGCATCACAAAATGGCGGAAGTCAATGTTCTTGAGCAGCGAATTGTAAATCAGGCGGAGCATTTATTATTTAATTCCACTCCTTTAAGTATAGTCTTTATGTCGACTGAAAGGTGGCCTTAGAAAAACAACACGCACCGATTTCAATACAATTAAACGGAAAACCAAAACTGACTTATATACAGAGGGCGATGTAAAAAGCATACCCTTTAATTAAATGGTAACCACAGCTTGATGGGCAAGTGGGTAATATTTATAAGTTAAATATGCAGTAAACGCGCGTTATCAACATCTACAAAGATCCAAGAGCACAAATAAAGAACTGCCTATTTATCTCGATGTACAATGTCCTATGAATTGTGTTGTGAAAGCGTATAGATAATACATTTATTCTCACCAGCGCTGGTCCTGCTCGGGAGGAATGTGATCTGCGCACGCGCGCGTCATCTGAGCCGAATGGCTATACGTTTGAATGTGAAGTGCTTCACATGAGGCACGTGACACTGATATACAGATAAATTCTCATTTTAAAAAAGGTTTGCCTTAGTTTGCTTGCATGGTTGCACAGTACACTGAAAGTGCTGAAACGTGTAGTTACTTTAAAGCATGGATGGGAAACCTGCAGAGTTCCCTTTCAGTCAGTCACATTCTACGTTACGTCAACGGACTGACGTAAGGGGTCTTGCTTGAGAGCCCTGTCACCTTTGAGTAGAAAAAAATGCGGCACTGAAGATTGGCCCGAGAGGAAAAAGCCAATAAGCATATGGGCAAGAGAGTTGCAGGGCGGGTCACGCCTACCCAGGCGGGTGTATAAAGCCGTCCGCCGCTCGCTTTCATTCAGATTCTTGCTTAGGATCCGAGTGTGTGCGTCTTGCATTCACTCCACACTATTTCGACGGGATTCGCCAGCATTCGCCAGTGATCTGCTGCGGTTTGGATGTCGTTATCCAGCGGTTCTCGTTCCAGCTGTTCGGCGGTTCCCTTGTGTGCCTCGGTAGACCGGCGGCATAAAACAGCGGATTTCACTAAAAGAGCTCCACGGACGACGTGCATCTTTTTCAAGATGTCTTTTCGTGTGTTTCTGGGTGCGGTCGTTTCCTTACCTCATCCGATGGCCATTATCGTTGTGTCACATGCCTGGGCAAAAAGCATGCTGAGAAAGCTTTCATGGTGGGGTCATGCTCTCATTGCGAGAGCATGCCTATCACGACGCTGCGGTCACGGCTCTCTCTTGTCTCGGCAGGTCGAGCCCCCTCTGCTGCTTCCCAGTCTGCTGCCTCGGCTAAATGCCCTAAGGCAGCAGAGCTGGTTAGCACACTGGGAGACCTTAGAGTGACAGTGGAGACTTCTCCGTCGGATCAGCTCTACAGCGTCGAGGTCTGAGCTGCCAGGTGGTAGTGCTGCTCCCCCGCGGGGCCCGCTATCATTTTTAGAACTCTGGATGAGGATCGGATGTCGATTGCTGCATCAGAGAGTGGGCTGCTCTCCTCTGAGCCTAAGGATGACGCGGGACTCCCCCCTTCGGGGCGGGTTGTTCATGCAAACTCCGACTCGGAGTTGACACCTGTGCCCGCAAAATGCTGGCACCTGGAGGGATCGCCCGCGTCTCCCATCCAGAGCCTGTAAGACCACGGCAGCGCGGACAGGCAGCGCGGACAGGCAGCCTCCACCCTGCATGCTATGGCCATCCTGCAGATTCACCAGGCCAAGGCACTCAAGCAGCTCCATGAGTTCTGAGCCAGGGTTGATGCAGGAGCTGCGCACGGCAACCGACCTCACCCTTCGGGTGACGAAAGTCATGGTGCGGGCCCTTGGCCTTGTTCCAGGAACGCCACCTTTGGCTAAACCTTGCGGGGATGCAGGATACGGACAAGGTCCATTTTCTTGATGCACCCATCTCCCAAGGTGGCCTTTTCGGCGACACTGTCGAGGGCTTTGCGAAGCAGTTCTCGACAGTTCAGAAGCAGATGGAGGCCATCTGGCACATCCGCCCTAGACATGATCCCACCTCTGCGCTGCAGCCTGGCCCCTCGCCTGCTCATCACCGAGGGCGTCCACCTGCGACTCCTACACTTGCTCCGGTAAGGACTGAGGACCCTCCTCAGGCCCCTGTAAAGCCCTCCAAAAGGACTAAGCGGCCCTGAGTTGCATTGCCTGGAGGGCGGAGAGACTGCTCGTTTTCTGGAGGTGGTGACCTCACCGCTCCTTCCTTCGTTGGAGGGCCGGATGGAGAATCTTTTGTTCCGCTGCCAGGTACCCCAATTTTTATTAACAGAGCAGTTTCCTCGCCCTCTGGGCCTAACTGAATGCTGCCCGACAGTGAGAGACACGTTGCTTCCTCACGCACCTCCCGGTCGGGGCTAGTAGCTCAGCCTCCTCTTCGCTCAAGCCTGGCCCTGGCACCTCTTCGGGCACGTCTCTTGCCCCCCTGGTGCCACTTTCATGGAATCTGAGAGCCTGGCTAGCGCTCCCTAGCCCATCTCGTTGGCTCCTGAGGATGATCAGACTCAGCTATGCAATTCAATTGGCCAGGCGCCCGCCCAGGTTCAGCGGCATCCGGTATACCTCAGTTGTGGAGAGCGATGCTGTGGTCCTGCGAGCAAGATTGCAGTCCTCTTGGCAAAGGACGCGATAGAGCCTGTCCCTCCAGCTGAGATGAAGTCCGGGTTTTACAGCCCGTACTTCATCGTGCTTGAAGTGGAGCCTCATCGCTGACTGGTGTTCTTTCCGTGGAAAAGACCCCTACAATTGCCCCGATCAGCTCAGTGTTTTCCTTGCTGCAGGAAGGGCTGGAACGGAGGTTGTCCCCTTCCGCCCTGACGGTGTACGTGGCCGTTATATCGGCCCATCACCTAGCAGTAGAAGGTAAGTATTTAGGAAAGCATGAGCTGGTGAACCACCCTGAGGCCGCCCCTCTCTCCCTCTTGGGATCTTTTCATAGTCCTCTTGGGGCTACGGGGAGACCCTTTTGAGCCGCTTGAGTCAGTTGAGCCGAAGAGTCTGTCTCTCAATATAGTGCTCCTGACCACGCTCGCCTCTATCAAGAGGGTGGGGGACCTGCAGGCATTGTCAGTCGGTGATTTGTGCCTAGAGTTTGGGACTGTCTACTCTCATGTTCTCTTAAGACCAAGGCCTGACTACGTGCCCAAGGTTCCCACCACGCCTTCCAAAGATCAGGTGGTGAACCTGCAAGCGTTGCCCACGGAGGAGGCAAACCCAACCCTTTCCCTGCTGTGACCCGTTCGCTCCTTGCGCATTTACGTGGACCGCACATGGAGCTTCAGACACCCCTTATAAGAACAGACCATTCATTCAGAAGGAAAATAAACATTTTCCTCCTGTGTAAGATGCAAGTGTAATATGAACTGAGTATCTTTTTGTTAAACTTACTGTGAAAGTATTTTGCCACTAGGCTTCACTTCCACTTATACCTACATAGAATAGTATTGAATAGTGCTACATAGAATAGTGACTTTAGATACACATTCATAAGGTGACCTATACAATTTTAGGTCTTTAGACAGAAGTTAGTTTTATTAATTTTGTCTGCATTTTGCAAATAATCATGGTGTGGAATCACATAATCATAAAACAATGAAGTAAGATCTATAAATAATAATTTGTTTTTATATAGACACCACTGATTAAAATACAACTGTGACCTGTAAGTATTAAAGATAACCTGAAAACATGACAGCTTTTTCTAAAATTAGCGAAGCATGTACTTTAGCCTTAACCCATAAAAGACTTGAAAGATCAGAAAACACAACCCCATTCTGACAGAAAGAAATTAATAAGAGCAAGTCTGTGGCTATGTATTTACTTTACATTTGCTTAACATTTTATTTGGTGTGAGATGGCATGCAATATGATGCATTTCTGTAAATTAAACAATCCAACTGTATATAAACTAGTTCATATTAACCATCCTTAAACATATCCAGAAGTGAAATGCAATGTACAGAATAATGCAATGACAATATACGATAGTAAAATACTGACAGGGACAATTTTATCTGCAGAATACCTTGACCTAACTAAGGTTTTACTTAGAAAGTTAAAGTCGTCAACAAATCCAGCCAGCAAAGGAAACAATATTAGGATTTCAGAATTTTGTTAATGGCCTTCACCATCCCCAGGCTTTAATATTTCTATTATTATGTGTATTATGTAGTACCTAAGACCATTTCTGAAGTAGAAACGTTTTTGCATAAAAAATTATAATATGATTAAACTTTTCCACATTCCAAGTTTATTAAATTAACAAACCATCACTAATTAAAAATAAGAACCATGTGAAGATTTGTTTTCCAAAACTTATATTTAAAACAACAAAGCATATAACTTGGCTGGAACACACTATTAACGTGAATCATATTGGTTCACATGATAAACATTTCTCATTATTTATTATAAATGTGTAAGAAGAATTATCCCTATAGTGGAAAAATAAACCTCTATAATCAAAACTACAAATTTTATAATGAAATTAAATAATGTTTTAAAATGCTTTAATCAGGAATTATGTCTATATAAATCTTTTCAAGGTTTACAGAGCATACATATGAAAATTCTCTATGAAAACAAAAACAGACATTCCAGTAAGAGATGCATGCACATGGGCAACGTGATATGAATTTAACATGACAAAGTAGAGAAAAAATACAGTTTGGCACATAGTTCTGTTTGTTATACAGGTAATAGTAAGAAATAAAAAACAGCAATAGATTTTTTTTTCCATCATGCTTAATGATAAATGGCTAAAGGTTTATGCTTTTACACAATCATACTTTGGTATATTTAAAGGATATCACCATTGTGCCATGTGGCGTAATTATATATTGTGTGTGTGTGTGTAATTTTATATATATATATTTTTTTAGTTGGTATATATATATATATATATATATATATATATATATATATATTAAGTTGGTTGCTATTGATGTTATGATTCTCATTCTTTAAACTTACTCTCCAAGAAATCTTGGATTTTGTTGATATTCTCTTCCTGCTGATCAAGGAGATCCAGTATGACTCCCATTGGCGTCTTCTTCAGGCCGACGCTCTTAAACTTGTTCTCAAACTTGTTCTTCTTGCTGCGCAGTCTCAGAGACGCGTGGATGAGGATCACTGTCAGAGGGAAACAACAGTAAAGCTTCTGTGACAAGAACTTTATAAATTATTGAATTAAAAGGCTTTGTAGATCACATTACGACAGCACGATTTTTTTTCTTAGTTGGGTACATACTCAGTACCTGTTTAACAAGGCTTATTATGGTTTTTCTTAACATTTAGTTATGCATGATTATATTTAAATATTTTTGTTAATATTCTGTTAGTTATTGTTTTCTTAGACTCTTCTGCTAATAAACAAACAGCATTGGACATTTTTGTATGTTCAGTCAATTTAGATTAAGAATTTCTGCAGAGCTTTAACACCTACTGTAGCTAATTGCAAAACAAGTAAATCTCCATCCACTTTAGACAGTTCCATGAAATACCCATGCTCAGGCCCATCTGAGTACCAATCATCTGCAAAATTTAATTATAAACAAAACCCCATTTGATCTACAAATGGAGGGATTAAGTCCATCAATGTTCCATACAACATTTTAATATAATTTCACCGCAAGGATTACCTTTATTGTATAGTTCTCCATTGTTTTAATTCCCATTGGTAATCCCTGATGAAAGCAACTCCACATTTGCATACTTGTGTCACTGGAACTACCATTGAAATAACTGAGATTGTGTGGCTGACGGTGGGAATGAGACTTAAGACTCACACTAGTAATGCCACTTAATACTTCCAGTAAAAAATAGAAATATTAATCATGACAATCTGCCAATAGAAGAGATGTGGGTACTCACACAACATGGGGAATGTAACACCAAGAAAAAACACCATCACCCCTCCACACAAGGACAGCAGAAGGTAGCTGATTCCCATCACAGCAACCACAAACAGAGTTGGATTCTTCTTTTTGAAGTTCTTGATCACTGCGTTGTTCTCTCCAACCCATACTGATCCCAAGAAGACCAGAGCTACCACTGCTCCTCCAAGAAACATGCCCAAAGGGTTCAGAAAACTGCAACATTTTCATCATAACGATCAAGTCATTTGATGCAAAACTGTGGTGATAATGACTGTAATGAATCATGCTAATGCTGATTGGTCAATGGTTCCATTGACCATGGTTTATTCACAATAAAGCACAGCTATGACCTTCTGACCAAGTTAATGTTTGTATCAACAGCACCAGTACATAGTCTCTGATATATATAGATAACTGAGTGTTTCTATGTCTTCGAATGGAAGCATGGCATTTAGGTCCTCATTTTTTCTATAAATCCCACTATAGTGAAAATTTCTGACACACATATAAAGACAGCTTATATAAAAAAATATAAACATGCAAACCAATCACAGCACTGCTTGTTAACAGCGCTTTACAGTACCTCCTGCATACTGTACCTTTAACTTAGCATGTCAACTGATAATAGTTCTGAATGTAATGCATCTTGAGTTAAATACAAACGCTTTATGTTCATGACCTTATGCCTTTTTGTACTTTTGTATCAGTGCACATATTCCTCTGAAATTTCACTGTGTCATGCTTTCTGAGCCCCCTTTGTACAGTCATGGCCAAACATCGGCACCCTTGCAATTGTCAGAAAATTGCAGTTGCAAATGTCTTGGTACTCAAGTTTATTTTTTTGTTTGCATTGGAACAAGACAAAAAACAAGAAGAAAAGTCAAATCCGGTTTTACACAGAACACAGACAAAACTATTGGCACCCTAAACTTAAAATTTGGTAGCACCTCCTTTGGAAACAATAACTGAAATCAATCGCTTCCTGTAACCATGAATGAGTTTCTTACACCTCTTTACTGGAATTTTGGATCACTCTTCTTTTGCAAACTGCTCCAGTTCATTCAGATTTGAAGGATGCCTTCTCCCAACTGCTGTTTTGAGATCTCTCCACAGGTGTTCTATGGGATTCAGATCTGGACTCATTGCTGGCCATTTCAGAACTCTCCAGCGCTTTGTTTGTAACCATTTCTGAGTGCTTTTTGAAGTGTGTTTCGGGTCATTGTCCTGCTGGAAGCCCCATGACCTCTGGTGGAGACGCAGTTTTCTGACACTGACCACTATGTTGCGCCCCAACATTCTTTGGTAATCATCAGATTTCATGATACCGTGCACAGTCAAGGCATCCAGTCCAGGCATCCAACATCGGTGAACCTCCACCATGTTTGACTGTAGGGACTGTGTTCTTTTCTTTGAAGGCCTCATTTCTTTTTTTGTAAACAGTGCCATGATGTCCTTTACCAAAAAGCTTTACTTTTGTCTTATCTGTCCACAGTACATTCCCCCAGAAGGACTGTGGTTCTCACATAAGTTTTGGCAAACTCCAGTCTTGCTTTCTTTATGCCTTTGTCAGCAGTGGTGTCCTCCCATAGCGTCCCTTTACATTCAGATGGCGACGGACAGTGCGAGCTCACAATGTTGTACCGTGTCTGCAGATCAGCTTGAATTTGTTGGGAAGTTAATCAGGTTTCTTTATCCACCATTCGAACAATCCTTCGTTGCAATTTTTCATTAATGTTCCTCTTCCATCTATGTCCAGGGCGGTTAGCTACAGTGCCATGGGCTGTAAACCTTTTGATGATATTGCGCACAGTGCACAATTTTATTCTCTCAAATCCAGACAACTCTTTACACTTCTTTCTTTTCTTAATGCTCAGTGTGACACACAACACAAAGATTGAGTCAACGTTTCTCCATTTTAACTGGTTGCAAGTGTGATTACTATATTGCCCACACCTCTTACTTGCCACAGGTGTGTCTAAATACACATTACAAGGTGCCAATGATTTTGTCCAGTCCATTTTTGAGTTCTGTGTGAAATTTTATCAAGTTTGACTTTGTGGTTTTTTTGTGTTGTTCCAGTGCAAACAAAAACAATAAGCATGTGAATACCAAAATATTTGCAATTGGAATAATTTTCTGAAAGAAGTGTTGCATTTTCTGACAGAATTGCAAGGGTGCCTATATTTTTGGCCATAACTCTATATTAATAATGTTTACAATGAGGTATAATATTACTGTTTATTGGTTTTTAACACTTTATATATTTTTGTATTTTGGGTCAGAATGTATATAAACATTTAAAAATACATTTCATATTACATCTCTAAGTTATTTCGGTTATTAGTTGAGTTATTTAAAAGGGTTTGGGATTATATCTGTCAGAGTTTGTAAGACATTGGAGTCTTCTCAGTTGCTCACCTAGAAAGTGACTCATTGATTTCAGATTGCTCAAAACAAAAGGCCTGTGACTTATACATGACCAAAAATATCCAGCAGGATAGAGTGGGTCCACAAAAACACAATTCCACACAAAATCAGGAAATATGTACTGTACAGTAGTGGCTATAACGATTTGCTTTGTAATAACACGCAATACATAAACACCGGACTAAACGAGTTTGCCCAGTTCATTATAGCTTAACTCAAGATACCAAGCACTTTGCCCAATGTTTTGGCAATATATCGGATGACGTACATACATGTACAAAAATGTTACAAAATGTAAAATATTAAGCTATTCAATTTCCTACCCGACAATTAAAAGCACGACGATGGCCGCAGCAAAGTAATTCGTCTGATAATAAAGCAGATTGCTGATTACTCTGTTATTCCATTTGCTTAAATCATACACATCAGGTTTGGAAACTTGGTCAACACCAGGAAAGAAATCATCCCACGGTCTCAGCGGAGCGATCTCCATCCCTGCTATCATGATGCGGTCTGAGCAGCTACAGTCACCGCCTGTTAATCGCACGAACAGAACACTGGCGTCAGACTGAGAAGTATGGGGTGTGATAGCTGAACTTTATGGAACGCGGACGGGACCAAACTTGACGTAACAATTTTTATCTTGTTTTGACCGTGTTTTTGTTACGTTGAGACACGATCGTTTGTATGGAACGCGGACGGGCCAAAAGTATTTAAATGAAACGCAAGTAATTTGGACGTCAATAAGCACAGTTTCTCCGCGTTAATACGGATATTTTGTTCGGGTCTTTCCATCAGAGAGCCTACCAGACAATGCCATTGCTGTATATAAGGATATATTTGCATTTGTGATGTGATGGTATATACACATTTAAACATCAGACGTCAAATTTGTTCGTGAGGAATGACGCAATGTTAGGTAAGCCAATACCTATCCAACCGTCAGATTTAATATTTGTACGCGAATGGCATTGTGATTGTGCATTAGTATGTACGTATGTATGCAAACGTATGGTTCTAACGCCTGTTTCACACAGCACGTGTATCCAGTACATATGCGGTGCTTATCCGGTGCGTATGCAGGGCGTATCCATTGTGCTTTCACACTGGCTGCGTTTGCAGTGCGTAGCTGATCAGTGATTTTTGTAGAATAAACTCTATAATGGGAGGGTTCACATTAATTTATTTTAATTTCAAAATACATTTAGGAGAAAAGACTTGTCAAGAAGCTTATTTTATAACTAGTGTTGTTTATGTAACTTTGATTTGTTTTATCAACATCGCTTTTGTTTGCTTGTTTTCCGTGTAGTGCAAGTTGTAGATAGAAGAAAGGTCATCACGCTGTATTTGTTACTGCGAAGAATACTATAAAGGTAAGACAAAGACTGTATTTACGCCTGACCCCGCTATAAATTTTATGTTCCCAGAATGTTTTCAGAACGTCCCTTCTGGTGTTAAGGATGTTGCCTAGTAACGTTCTCAGAACGTTCTGAGAAGGTCACGATATGGAGTTCTTTAAAGGGTTGGGGGACGTTATTTGGGGACCTTAACAGAACATTCAGGACATTCTCAGAACGTTTAGGGGACCATACTTTATTAGGAAATTTGACGTTCCCACAACGTTCTCGCAACATCCCCACTGGTGTTAGGGACGTTGCATAGTAACGTTCAGTCATGATGTGGAGTTCTTTAAAGGGTTGGGGGACGTTATTTAGGGGACCTTCACAAAATTCATGACGTTCTTGGAACGTTTAGGGGACCATATTTTACTTGGAAAGCTGACGTTTCCAGAACGTTCTCAAAACGTCCACACTTGTGTCAAGGACGTCACCTGGTAATGTTCTCTCAATGTTCTCAGAATGTCCCCACTGGTTTTAATGACATTGCCTAGTAACGTTCTGAGAACGTTCTAAGAAGGTCACGATGTGTAGTTCTTTAAAGGGTTGAGGGAAGTTATTTAGAGGACCTTCACAGAACATTCAGGGTGTTCTCAGGACTTTTAGGGGACCACTACTGTAGGGTATTCCCTATAGGTCTCCACACTACATTCCCATAATGTTTTCAAAACCTTCAGGGTACCAACCTAGAATGTTATTTTCTGGTCCTATTTAAGTCCTTCCATCACATTTACTTAATGTTTTTAGAACCTTTAGTAACATTAAACTTTAGGGGATCAAACTACAATGTTACTGCAGCACTTCTTTCACACTGGTCCTTTGTTTGCAGAACCTTATCAGGCATAAGGGGAGAGAGGGGGCAGAGAGAGCTCAATCAATTCAATTTAATTCAAATTGGCTTTATTGCCATAAAAACAAAGCATTTATCAAAACATTAGGATACAAGAACAACAAAGATATTTATATTAACTATATACAGTGTGTGTATGTGTTTGTGCGCGCGTGCGCGAGCATCAGTCACTGTCTCTATCTTCAAGAGATGTCCCAAGTTGTTCCCCTGCTGCCTGAAACAAAGCATAAATAACAATATTTACGAAAAAAGTTTTTCTGTATAAAAAATGTGAATTACTGTAATTTGTCATTAATGTCATAATACCTAAAATAACAGCCAAGTAGTTAATTTAGAGATAATTGTACCTTTGACTGTACAATTGAGTTTTGACTGCAATTCCAAATAAAAGAAAACCTGGAAAAAATCTGTTACATTTTTTTTTACAGTGAGGCTTAACCTTAATTTCTGTCTTTGAAACCAGCCCATTGTATTTTAACATTAATTTATATTTAATTTAGTTATTCCTCTGTGTACCACTAGAGTACCACACTTTGAGAACCACTGTTCTAGAGAAAATATGAAA
>JAZGTJ010008958.1:0-20156 GCA_036877575.1 Botia almorhae | reverse complement strand
TATTCTGTATTTTCAGCGAGTATCCAAAGAAAGAGGAGACAGGAGAAAAATATGGATACTATGGATACTGGATAAAAACTTGCTCAAACAACAAAGCTGGTGGTAGCCTAAGAATTTTCCCCAGTACTGTATAAACATGGCCCTCTATAAGTATTGGGACAGTAGAGAAAAAAATTGCTCTATTTGCTTCAACAAATCTTTATGATTAAAAGATGAATATGAGACAAAAGAACAGAATGTCACATTTTCTTATTTGGCTGTTTAACACATAAATGTTTGACCAGTAAAGAAATGCTATTTTACTTTTGCGTAGATTTTATTTCTGGTTTAAAATGTGTTATCAGAACAGAATTGATTAAAAAGTAGATTTCTGCCTTTTACTCATTGAAGTAAAACAGAAGCTGTATGGGCATGACTGGAAATAGCTGCTCGGGTATGTTTCAAATATGGCCTTAAAAGACATTGATCTCACAAAGAAATGTCTGGGTCATATTTTCCCCCAAAAGCAAAAATACAAATTTAAAATAACTTTTTGGATATAAATATTAGCATTTTTAGACTTTGTATTTTTTATATTTTCATACCGAAGTTACTCTATATTACTGAAATATTATAATAAGTCATATATAAGTCATATAATAAGTCATATATAAAAATGCATACAGATGTGTGTGTGTGTGTCTGTGTGTATATACACGGAAATGCATATATAGTGTGTGTGTATGTGCGTTACAGTACTGACAATTGTCACAATAACACAATGTAAACACAATTCACCAAACTGCACATTAATGCTTTTAAAAATAAAATACATTGTTTTGTGTAGGTTTAGTGAAAGTGACCTATTTGTCAGATATGGTAAACCATACCTAAAATGGTTTCTTCTGCATTTAACCCATCACTGGTGAGAAGTGAACACACACTGCAAGTCGTGAACACGCACACACCCGGAGCAGTGGGCAGCACATTACTGCGCCCGGGGAGCAATTGGGGGTTAGGTGCCTTGCTCAAGGGCACTTCAGTTGCTGCCCCCCAGTGCTGGAATCGAACCAGCAACCTTCTGACTGCCCCACAAGGTGATATGCCCAGACATCTTTACAGGTTTTGTAAGACTCATCCAGCCACACATGAGCCTGGAAATAATGCTGTCTGTTTCAACAAAGATGGACAAACTGTCTCCACTGTCTGTCATTTAGGGATCTGATAGCCCCATTCTCCTGGACACACACACACACTGAACACAACAGACACTGTTATTTGTTTATGAGCACCTCTCCTTGTCTGTACTTAGAAACAGCAACATTGAGGATCTGGAGTGTGTGGTGCTTCTCAAAGTCTGCTGCTGTGTGTGTGCGTGTGCGTGTGTGTGTGTGTTTGAATTTGTGCATGGTCTGTGTGTTTGCAATAAAGTAATCAAGATCTCTCTGACTCTGCAGCAGTGCTCTGTCCAGTTCCCAATCCATCGTCTACATCCCTCAGGATATTGTCCGTGCCAAAGAGATCATCTCCCACATCAACACGCTCAAGACTCAGGTCAGCTACTACGCTGAGCGCCTGTCGCGGGCCGCTAAGGAGCGTTCTGCTAATGGCATGGAGAGAACCCTCGCCATCTTGGCAGACAAGGTGGGAATCAGGGCATATGTGATGTAGCTCCCGCCCACACACTTGCACCATTTAGATGGTGATCAATTCCAAGATCAATTTTGATATTTTAAATGATCTTATTAAATTTTCATGGTTTCAAAATGTTCTTGTATTCTGCTTTTGAAACGGAACAACCTTCAATAAAAGACAAAGTAGGGTGTTGAGCACAACCAATAAACTAAAAGCATGTACTGTGTGGATAAAACACACCTACTACGTAGTGCACTTTGTGACTTATTCTGCTGTCCAATTAGACAATTTTGTCCATAATGATCAGTCAGTTTACTTATACGTTTTAAACAGGGATGGGTAAAACTGACACCACAATAATGGGCCTGCTTACTATAAAGTGCTAGCATGTTTTGTTTTATCAGACAGAGGTTTTGTCAAAGGTTTCCACAAATATTTGTAACCACAATACCAAAGGGCAATACCAAAGAAATTAGTAGATAATGTGTGTACACTTCTTTGTCATCATTTTTATCTTCCCAGAAGTAAAATGTACTCATAATTTAACATAAAATAACTATCAAATTAAGCTGATACACTGTTGTGCTCAGTTGACTTGCTGCCAAACACTTCAGACAAAACTAAATATGTTTTAAATTTTTGATGCCAGTAACCTTAATATTTAACAAAAGCAGTCTAGGAATATGTAAACAAATTTGTTTCCAAGATAACTAGAAAATGTTCCAGAAATGTATTAAAGCCACCCAGTCAGATTGAAGCTTGCCATTTTGGAAAAGTTTGTGTATGCAAGTATCATAGTTTGTGAGCTGCCTGAAACCGATACTACTGAAAACTGATACTGAAGTCACATTTTTCTTTTTATTTTAACTTTTATCTTCTTTCTGTCTTGCTCTCAGACACGGCAGCTGGTGACGGTATGTGACTGTAAGCTTTTGGCATCTTCAGTGCAGGCCCTGAACGCAGCTAGACCAGAGTACATCGCCTCTAAAAATTCGCCCTCAGCTGACTCGGAGCAGGTGATGCTGAGGAACGATCAGGACACGCTGCTGGCCAAGTGGAGCGGCAGGAACAGTCGTTCTTCCCTGCATGTTGATTGGCATGAGGAGGAATGGGTGAGGGAGTGTTAAAGTGTAACATTTCCTCAACCGTTTATTCGCACAAACAATATTCACACTGTGTCATGACCCACTTCAGCACAGGTCAGTTCTCATTACATATTTGTTTGTTTATTTGTTTGTGATAGGAGAAGGTGTGGGGGAATGTTGACAAAAGTCTAGAGTGTATTATCCAGCGAGTGGACAAGCTGCTGCAGAGGGACCGACTGCACAGCAGCAGCAGTGAGGACATGTTCCAGGCGGACCAGCAGGGTGGCCCCAGTAAGAAAGGTAACGGGAGAAAAAAAGCCTTCTGGATCAACCCTGTCTGCATGGAGGAGTCTTCCTCAGCTAATGAACCAGAGCAGCAGTCACCCTCACTACCATCATCATCATCACCACCTTCATCACCTGATCTGAACCCTGCATGCCCTGCTAATACAGAAACACATGTCTGTAGGTGTCTCTCACTCTCGCTTTCTCCCTCTCTCATGCTTTCTCTTGTCTCTTGTTTTTGTGATTAAAGAACAGCATGGGGCCACTGCAGTAGATGGAGTCTTGTCATATGTGATGTGTTTCTGTGGTTTACTTGCTTGTCCTTTTTCTGTGTGTATCTCCATAAAAGTACACACACTTGAACATACTCGTCTGTTCTTTCTTTCTCATGTCTGCAGCCTTTCCGCTTCTTACACACACACACACACACAGTCTTCTGTTTGACTTCAAGCAGATTGCATGCTGCTATAGCAAATTATCAACCAGATGTCATATAATTTTACATGACTTGTTGTGGCTTGAATTTCTTCTCCCACTTCTTCTAATGTGTCTCATCATCTGTTATATTTCTTTTTTTCTAGGTGTCTACTGTATGTCATTCAGTATGTTGTCTGATATTAAAGAGTCTGTATTTGTCTGTGTTCGAGCAGAGCAATTTAAATGTATGGAAAAATTCTGGTCCAAGTGGTTTTAGTGCCATAGTTTATGTAAATAAGTGTATGATGACTCTGTGTGGGTCTCTGTTAATGTGCCATGGCTCTGTGTGTCTGGAACATTCTGTTGTTTAACCCAGCATATTTGCCTACTGTGAGCATGTGACCAGGTGCTCTCATTTGATTGGCTGGCTGGTTAACATGCTCACAGGCTGTCTGGTGCTGGCTGTCTGTGCCAGTTCGTCACTTGGCAGTGAGAGCATGCTGCGTTGTACACTGGTCTATATGATTATAAGTTAATATGAAATAATCATTATGCCAGCCAGTTGTACATTTTCCTCTTTGACCTCATTAAAGTTATTTCTGGGCAAGCCAATGCAATGTTTAAAATAACATTTTTCTTGTTGTATGTCGCATTGAATGCAATAAGTCAAAATGGTCCAATGTCTGTGCGAGGTCTGTGTGCTCTGCTGGATGCATTTGCTAAGTTAATCACTGCATGTTGCACCTCCATCCCTCTAGATGGCAGCAGTAGTAGTGGAGAGGAGAGTTACCCAGGTAAGAGCCCCTCCCCTTAAGCTTTGGCGCTTTTGCTAAATAGGTGTTGAATTTATGTTTCATGTTGTCTTTCATCCTGTTATTGATGTTACTTTATGTAAACTGTCTATAATTGCTAATCTTTACTAAACCTTGTGCGCTTATGTTTACTTTTAAAGTGAAATATTCTGTTAGCAACATTTATAAATAGATACATTTATAGATAAAGACATTGGAGATTCTGTATATATGTGTGTGTGTGTGTGTGTGTCAGGTGAGTGGAGTGAGGCCCTGTATCCGCTGTTGACAACTTTAACGGAGTGTGTGGCCATGATGAGCGACAAAGCCAAGAAGTCAATGGTTTTCCTACTCATGCAAGACACTGCGCCCACCATTGCAATGGACCTCAGTCTGCAGTACCGCCGAGACGTGGTCTTCTGCCAGACAGTTAGTTCTGTTTCTGACATTACAAATCACAAACGTTATTGAACAATGTATGTAGTTATTACATTATTCCTTGTTATTACATTGAGTTGCTATACAACATTCACAAGCTTCAATTTGTTTGAGATGATGTTTTTTGAAACAATATAGAAATTCCTGATAGTAAAGGAATTGTTTACCGCAAAATTGTCATTATTTACTCCCCTTTTATGTTGTTTTAATTCCATGGAGCACAAAAGTAATCTTTGAGCGCAGTATTCCATGTCTTTGGAAGCCATACGATAGCTTTGTGCAAAACAAAAGAAATTGTAAGTCACTATTAATGGTTATCTTTCACTCTGCCGAAGGTTGTATCTGTATTCGAAAAGTGCCTGTTCCAAAAATAATGCAGTAACAGCATTGGTTTATGCATGTGTAGTATGTTTAGAACGTTTTGGAAAGGGCAAGATTATCAGTAAATAATGATTTATAAAAAAAAATGTATAGCATGAGTTGCATACAGATTGTTTAAAAATATTTTTGTTTGTGTTCCCTTAATAAAATTTCAGAATCTGATCTTGGAACCAAAAAAATTCTTTTGATGCACTATTCCTGTAAATCCTTTAAAGTCACTAACGTGTCTTTCTGTGCTCTGTTTCTTTCTGTCTTCCTTGCTGCCTTAAGCTCACTGCCCTAATTTGTGGCTTTATTATCAAATTGAGAAACTGTCTCCGTGACGACGGCTTCCTGAGACAACTCTACACCATTGGTCTGCTCGCTCAGTTTGAGTGTCTTTTAAGTACATACGGTAAACATACTTCCTCACACATGCATACACCTGCACATAAATTCAATGTTCCTGTAACACAACTGGAAAAACATGGTGCCAGCAACGCCAAGATCCTGGGTTAGAAGCCTAAAGATAAACGACCTAAAAAAATAACAAAATGTGTACCCTGAATGCACTATATTATTCTGTTTCTAATCACATTGCATATTTTTGCGCTGTTGCATGTGTTTCACAGGAGAGGAGTTGGCAATGTTGGAGGACATGAGCGTAGGAATAATGGACCTTCGAAACGTGACATTCAAGGTGACGCAGGCCATCTCTACCTCTTCTCCTGACATGCTTCCAGTAATCACCGGGAATCGAGATGGGTTCAACGTCCGCATCCCCCTCCCAGGAAGCATGTTTGATGCGTTGCCGAGGGAGATTCAGAATGGCATGCTGCTGCGGGTACAGCCGGTGCTGTTCAACGTGGGCATCAATGAGCAGCAAACACTCGCCGAGAAGTGAGTCCTGATTATATAAAACAGCCCTCAGAGTGGTTACGTAACAAACCATTAGCATTATATCATAATGGTTATTTCTGATATATTAAACAGATAAATAGATAAACAAATATCTTCTATAGTTTGCCATAGATTCAAACTAACTTGGCATGCTAAGTGCTTCCTAAAATTTCATTGGATCGTTGATTGGTGGTTTGGTGCCCCCATGGGATAATCCAGAAAGCAGGTTTAACAGATAAATTGGAGAAGTTAACTCAGAGTAAGTTGTTAACCTTAACTTTCGGTTCCACAAACCAGAATAACTTTTTTGTTATGTTAGTAACAACTTATTCAAAGAACCTAACCTACACTAGGGCAGGTTAAATGCCATTTGTCAATCCTAAACCACTGTACAGTACTTTGGTCAGCATTGACTGCTTTTAAACGTGCCTTTGAAAAAAATGTGCCTTGCCCTGCCTTGTCTTAAGTCACATGGTGACCTACCAATGTGTTCACTTAAGCTCAGGTTTTGTTGAACTAACTTTAAGTCGCTTTTCATGATCTAATAACTAGAGGTGTAATGATATACCAATGTTAGAGTCAATGGAGTCATGCTATCAGAGTTATAATAAATGTTAGCATGGCTCTTTCCAGCTTTATCATGGCAGTGAATGATACTTATTATTTTAAAGCTCCAAAAAGCACAACATCCATCATAAAGTAACCCATATGACTCCAGGGGTCTTCTGAATACATGCATGCATACATACATACATGTATATAATACATACATGTCTTCTGAAGCTAAACGATACGTTCGTGAATAAAACATTACTACTACTACTTTGAACGTATGTAACGATCGACACGGGGTGTTTGAATGTAAACGTCTGTATGAAGGACTACATCGAACATGGTGGCACACTGGCTTCATGTCAGTAACGCAGAATCTCATTTGTTTGTGACTGCATGTTTCGCCACAACGCTAGTCATAAAACACACGAGAACCAATTAGATTAGACCAAAGAGACATAATATACGTAAAAAATGTACAAATACACTAGAAGGTTTTGATCATGGAGTCAAATATAAGTCTTTCTTATGAAAAGTATTGCTGTATTATGTGTGGACGGTCATCGCTTCAGCGGCGTGCATGTTTTTAAATGCGACTAATCATTTTGTCTCAACTCGCTTAAAGTGCAGAAAACGTTTAACTTTAAGACTTTTAACTATCAGCAGCTTTATGTAATTATCTGCATTCAGAAATAAGCAAGAACATGTTTCTTTACGTGCATATCCCTTTACATACATACAGAGGTAAAGAGAGAGAGAGATGATTTACTCACGCTGATTATAAAATTACAGACAGAAAGAAAATGTATTTGATTTGTTGATCTGTGTGGTTTAAATCACAATTCATGTTCGGGGAAATTTTTTAAATTACTAATGTGAAACTGGCCTTGTATAATATTTAGAAAAAAATACAGTTCTTTTTAGTTGTTAAAAATGTACTGATTACTCTTTAATCAAATGTCAAGGATGAAAACTCAGTTTTGTGACAAGATAAAGTGAGGTTAATCTTAACGATGGGCTAGGGCGGGGCGGAGGGCATTCAGTATGCCATGGAAGTATCACGGTATGTACTGTGAATGGTGTATCGCAGAATTTCACTTCAGTTTCAGAATATTGTTACACTTTTACTAATAACCTAAAGTAAGCAATATTTCACCAGGGCAAGTTCAACCTGCTTTTGGAAACACCCAACAGGATGTGTGAGTAGCAAAAGTATAGCTGTCTAAAGTGAATTGATTTGTGTTGAAGGTTTGGTGACACGTCGCTTCAGGAGATCATCAATGTGGAGAGTCTGGCGCGACTGAGCTCCTACTACCAGCAATTTAAGGAAGTTTTACCTGATGACTGTAAATCAACACTCTCTCCTTCTCTCTACATAACAAAAATAAACTCACTGCACACGTCACCCTGGTTCAACTTTATTCGTCTTTCTTTCAGGTCTTCCTCAGTCTCGTAGTCAAACGTGTCTCCCAGAACTGCTGCGGTTCCTTGGCCAGAACGTTCATGCTAGGAAAAATAAAAATGTGGACATCTTGTGGCAGGCAGCTGAGGTAACAGTTCTGCTTTCTGACCAACAGTGACCCCAACAAAGAAAATGAATTACTAAACCACACCTAAATGAATAATTAATACATTAATTCGATACAGAACAACAAACTGAGTGCCATCTGCAAGCTTAAAATGGGAGACCTTGAAGTAAATTGAACCAGTTAAAAATGAATCTAGTTAAGTTTACTAGATGTATGAAGTCACAGTGATCTGTCAGTTAGAAATTGTCCAATCATTCATAGTTTGTCATTAAACCTAACAGACATCTTGAAAAATCAGCTTCGAAATGTGTTTGTTTATTGTTCTAATTTAATGACATTTAGTGTGGCCACAGTATCCAAATATGTTGTAAGGTCACTGTGTTAAATATAGTGCAATAACTACTCAACTAGTCAATAACAATAACTTAAGATTTACATCAAAACACAATTGTTATCTGACAACTTTTTATTTGGTTTTACAGTAGTTCTGTTTTAAAAGTGCTTTGTTTAGGCATGCAGCACATTAGATATGCAGTTTCTCACAGAATTTTGCAAGACGGGTGCTGGATGACGTCACGTGTAAATTAGCATATTGGTGACATCATGGCATAGTATTTGCATAACTAGTGTTGACGCTTCGGGTCCATTCCACTTTCACTCTCTAAACTGTCACTTAATTTTTTTTTAATACAACTGAATGCCCAATAAAGCCTTTATCATTTACATATACTCTGTTTCTGTTGTCAGATATGAAACAAGTATAAAATAGTAACAAAACTCGACTGTTGTAACTCGCAATATATGCACTTTATCGTCATTCCATCCATTCTCAGATTTGTCGGCGGCTGAATGGGGTTCGTTTCACCAGCTGTAAAAGTGCGAAGGACCGCACTGCGATGTCAGTGACCCTGGAGCAATGCCTGATCCTGCAGCACGAGCACGGCATGGCGCCGCAGGTCTTCACCCAGGCCCTCGACTGCATGCGCAGGTAAGACACTTAAACCCTTGCCTAAACTGCAGTGAGAGGCACTGCACGCTTTGGGGATGTCTCTTTTCTATCATCCCCTTTCTCCTTCCTAAGTTAGCATGGACCCCCCTTCATGACACATTGCTTGTGGGCTGCTTTGGTGTTGGCAGTAATATTTTGTATGTTTGTTTTTTTATTGAGCTGTAATTTCAATGGCCTAATTTGTCTTGTATATATTTTCATATTTGTTTAGAGACAGAAAAAGCGTTTGTTCTTTTCACCTTTGCCATCTCATCCTTCCATCCTAACACCCTTTCTCACACTCTACAAGAGAACCAAGCACAAGTGAGTCACTTCTGTAGAGTGTGACTGGAACTTAAATCGCTGAGACCTGAATCTGCTGGTTTGTTTGGCTTTCGCTTGCCAAATGTTCTGTGCTTAAAAATAGTATAAAATATCCCCAAACTTCCTCCAGCTCCTTCTTTTCTCCTCTCTGATCAGTCTTGAATAAACTTGTGTAGTTAAATTTGCAGTTTTTCTGTAAAGGATAGAAGCTGAGGAAAGAGGCAAGATAAGCACGGGGCATATTTGCTGCAATATTAAAACACGCTTATTGCGCTCTGCTGATGATCTGTTGCTCTGATCTGCTGCTGTGCTGCGCCCCTTTGAGTGCAGGAGCTGCCACAAAACATTTTGTTTTGCATTTAGGTGGGTTAATATGAGAAATATTCTACTTTTGTGTTGCAACATGTTCTGTGGGGGAAAATCCTGGATACACTCCTGATTATTTATTTTCAACTACTGTTAGATGTATTTAGAGGACAAGCTAGTCATGACATCTTACCATGTCACTTACATCAACGACAGTCAGAATCTTACTATTGCTATTATTTATTTTTAATTTAAAATGTAATACACACAGTTTCAGCTAATGTTGCTGGGTGATTGGTGAAAATTAAGCTTGTTTTAGCTTAATGGAAAGGAGGGTGGAAAAATAGGAGGGCTTCCAGTGCAATTCACATACTTCCATATATTTCACATGAATGTAATTGAATGTGTGCTTTGAGGTGTTAGGGTAGCTGAGGAACTATGGCCAAAATAATTTCAAACATTCACAGATCAGATAAGAACTGCAGTCTGTTCTGCTTTGCCGAGTGATTTGGAGCTTACCAATGACCCTGTCCCAAATGACACACTTCATGTGGACTTGTGGTCTCATGGACTTAAATTGCGTGTGCCCACCAGTCTGTAGGGTGTCCCATTTGTCATTTAAGCGCTCTGAAGTGTGCTCAGAAGCACCCCCTTTTGTGCCCTTGATATGGAAGTTATGTTTCAGGGCACTGCCATCAAACTGAGTGACACAGCTTCTGTATTATAGAGGAATGCATAAATAAGAACATATTTGAATATTACAAACACAATGCACATTGTTATATATACAGTTTTAATTATCTATTGCATATAATGCCTGGGTGACATAAACACTATAGGAATAGGCTACAGAACTGTAAAAACAGTGGCTCAAATTGGCTACAAATGACCATTTCCCTTCTAATAATCAAAATCATAAATATAATGGATGATGTCATTTATTTCAATGATGTACAATGTGCATATATGTTAACATTTCAAACATGTTTTGTGACCCTGTGTACCACATAATGTCTTAATGTAAATAAGATTAACTAAAAACAATAGAAGTCCCCAATGTGATAAACAAATGTGTGTTTGAGTGATTATCAAGAACATTCATCTGTTTATCTGTACCTGATAAGTTTCCTATATAAACATATATGCAGCACAAAACAGTTTTTGTCTTACTTCATCCACAAGCTAAGCGTAAAATAGATGGATCTACACCCGGCTGCTTTCCTCTTTCAAACTCTGAAGTGGAGACGCTGTTTATTTTGTAGTTTGTTCAGGCTCTGTTGGCCTGTTGCATGCTGGAAACACAGCTTGTATTGCATGGCCCAGTGCTGGCAGCAGCAGCCCCCTGCGCCCCCTTCTGTCCAACATGGAAATCACACCTAACCTGCTTTTCTTTAGAAGCCTAAGATGCAGTACATCTCTCTTAATCTTCTCTTTCTTTATTCTTTCTCTCTTTCTCTTTTCTGTGGCTTTATTTTTGTTCCTACTTCACATTATCTGTTTATGTCTTTTGCTTTTACTTTCTTTGTCTGTTAAACATCTTCGATCTTTTGCACATGTTTGGGTCTGTTTCTGGTCATCACCAAATTCCTTCTGTTGGATCTTCTCAATTTAAATTTCTTGATTTGATCAATTCATTAACCTCATTAATGTTGGAACCACCTCATCGGTCACATCACCACACATCCTGTGCATGTCGCTTCATTACATGTGTGTCCTCTTGGGCCACTGCTCTGCTCTCCGGCCCCCGTCCCTTTGTCCCTGCCCCTCTCTGCAGCATTGGGACCAGGGAGGGGGTAACTCAGAAGAACCTGAGCGGCTTATTGCCCGTACGTGACTTCAGGCTGGACCCCAGTCTGCTGTATTCTCTGCCCCTACTGGCCCTGAGCCCAAACCTGCTCATCGTCTGGGTGTTCCTCAGCATAGCCTACCTGCTGGCCAAACTCCGCTGCAGCTGAACCTGAGATCTTTCTTTTACATTCTCTCTCTTGCTCTCTCTCCCTCGCTCCAGCAATCTCAGCACTTCTGTTTCCAACACTCACTCCTTCTCTGTGTTGAGGAGCTATGTGCAGACAATGCTGATTTCTCATTGGTTGATAGCGGGCTGCTTTTATCAGCTCGTCTTGCTAACAGCCAGCCTAAAGGTCTTGGTGTTTCCTTCTGCCTTACCTATATATCTGTCTCTTAACCGAACGTGATGACATTAAAAGAAACATGAAGGATTTGTATATTTAATTGTGACATCACAGATGTTGTGAATTATTATAAAGGGTGTACTGGAAATAGGTGTTCATATACAGTACATATTTAGGAAGTTGATTTATTGATTCAGTGCTAAATATTCTTGTAATATCAAAGTGATTTATTTGTTAAATACTTATTTTTAACACACACATATAGTATGCTGGTGGTTCATACAGTAGATATGAGATATTGTTACTGTAACAGTATCATAGAATTTCAGTGATTTTTGTGATTTCTATTCATTTATGTCTTCCGTGTGTTTCTATTTAAATGCAAAGCTAAGGCCCGGCCAAAGCTAATCTAAAGCCTCATCGCACTTGCTTTAATATGTGCTGCACTTTAGGTATGTGTCCATGTCTTCCCTCGTTTAGCAGGAAATACACTTTATGCTCACTTAACGTGATTGGTTTGCACTATGCTGTTTGCAGCCTTTCCAATGAAACAAATTTGCCCATATAAGATTGTATATTTAATCAGGGAAATTGACATATGCAGTTAAGTTGTAACGGTTGCTTTACATTACATTTACGTTTACTGTCAGATGACAGGTGGTGAATTGCAGTATGTTTCTTGGTTTGAATGGTCAGATCTCTCTGTGTTTTTAAAGGAATGTTCAGGGTTCAAATATGTTTGGTTGTACTAGCTATACAGAGCACACCTGAGGCATGCTGTTGATTACTACAGGCAATTTTCAATTGTCTCTCAAGAACAGACACAATTTACAGTAAAACTTATGCAAGGTATTCGATAGAATAAATGTTAAATTTATACTTTATTATGTAAAGTGTTAACATGAAAATAAGCATGTACAGCAGATAAATATGTTAATTTTTGTATGATTTGGACAAGAAAACCAGGAAGGGGTAATAAAGGAGTAACATAACCATCTGCAGTGCTGACATTTTCCTGCTAAAATAAACATTTTACTGAGGTTCTTTTCAGTATATATATAGTTTTTATCATTGCACCACAAATGATTTTATTAGAAACTCCACCATACTCAAAATAATACCATCAAATTGTATATCAAATTTTACATCAAAGTTAGATTTGCCAATTTCCTAACAAGAGATGCTGCAGTACTTACAGTGGGCAGCACTATAATACAATTTAAGCTGTGGTTGGATCTGTAATACAGTTTAAACTGTGGCTGGCTGTTTCACATGTGGATCAGATGTCCCCTGCCCTTCCTGTCTAACTGGGTGAGGTTTTTTTTTTTTGTGGAATACATGCGTGGATGACCATCTAAAAGTGATTGTAAATGTAATTCCTTTTTGTATTCCATTGTATTGTTGTTCAAATTTTCTGTCCAAATTATTGTCTGTGGTAATTGACAGTATGCCTCACAATTTCTATAATTTCATCTATTTTACTTAAGAGATATATATCTGTTTAGTTGCTGTTTATGTGTTTTAGAGGAATGATGAATAGAATGTATCTGCTTTTGCCAAATATAAACTTATAATTTCAATTTTCTTATGACGTTCAGGCTTCAGAGCTTTAAACAAATGACAAACTTTTGCAGGTTTAATCACGCTTTGCTCTGTGCCAAATTAGAAATGGCATGGTGCTTTTTAAAAACTGCCTGGCCACATGCCCCAGCCGGTACATCAGCTGTTCACATGTTAGCACCACTTTCAGTTAGCGCAGAGCTGCTTATCAAAAGAACCTTATATAAAGCTTATATATATATATATATATATATGTATAATCTTCAGCTGTGTACATTTCATCTGACCCACTGAAGAATTGACTGTCCCAATATCTTCATGTATAATGCTCTGTGGGCGTGGCTGTATGTGTCTCTGGAGCTGAAATGGTTACATAATGGAACAGGGTAAGTCCCTTAAATAGCGGTAGGTTGACTTTCAGACGTATTTCTATTTGTTTTCATATAGGATGTTTTCTAGATGTTTGATCAAATCAAATCAAGGTTTTGGTGACTGATCTAAGTTACAGACATTATAGTTTGGACAGTAACAGTATTAGGCACTGCCTAAGGCTGAATGTCTAATATGAATGTTAATGGTAAGGATAATGAATAAGGATAGCTCTTAAAAGGTTTTTGAAGGTGTGGTCACTGGTTTCAGACTGGGTTTGAAATAATGCGCTGGTGAATATTTTGGTAACTTTGTTAAAATAAGTATCTTGGATCGTTTTGTGCACTGGTTAGATTTACATGAGTAGACCCACAATGATTTATGCTCACTAAATCATATTTTACAAAGAATATACAATATGCAGTGTTGTTTTTATGCTTCCTTTTACAAACTTTCAAAATGTTTAGATATAGTTGCAATACTTAAGTATTTTTATTAATGTTTAAGTAATACAACCTTTTACTTAAAGATTATAACATTGGTCACTAACACATATTGTTAGCTCTACCTCATTTTGCACCAGAACACATGAATGGGTGATCAGAGAGATTATTTTTGCTTTGTCATGTGAAGTAAAAAAATTTCAAGCAAATGTAGAAAAAGTCACTGAAATGGAAATCATGGAACGCTTGTATTCTTTAACATCAAAGAAAATGTTGTCATTTCTTGAAACTTGTGTCTTTTGAAACCATCTTTGGCTTTAACACAAAAGGCGTCAACGTTCCGATCTGCTCTTTCTCTGTAAAACCAAATCAAATTGTCACCAAAACAGCAGCTTAATCAATATTTCAGATTTTTAGTGATTCATAATTTACATTTTAGTCTGTTCCTCACACAAAGCTATTACGTGAATTCAGATAACTTTAGGAGAATAGGGTTATATGGACTCCTGCTATACTTTCTGGGTGGTTATTTTGTCTTTTTGGGTTTGACAGTCCTGGTCTCCATCCATTTTCACTGTATGGAATAGAACAGCATGATTGTTCTTCAAAGCTTCTCCTTTTTTGTTCCACAGAAGAATGAATGTTGTACGAATTTAGAACAAGGTTGTTAAGTTAATGGTTACATAATCTTAAATTTTGTTTCCACCTGGAGTTGGATTTCCGCTTGGTGAGTTTGGTAGACAAAGACTGTGCATACATTTGAAGTACAGCAGACCATAGACTGGTCTATGGTGTAGATGCCATATTTAATTTGATGTGAATGAAAATTAGGCTGTGACAGAAGTAACATTTTATTCAGAATGTCATACTGTAATTACTGTGTATCAGGTTGTCGATCGGTCAGCTGACCAATTAAATAAAATTAGTAGGTAAGTAAACTTCATTTATATAGCACCTTTAAAAGATTGCTTTAGGGAAAGCTTATATAGATTAAAAATAAAATACATAAAGAGTATATGCAAAGCTTTGAGTTACTCTTTGAGGGTAGCCAGCTACTCATTAGCTATTTAAGAGTGTGTTCACTTGGACTCAAAGTGATTCAGGGCTGGTTCCATAGTAACATGGCTGGTTTTAGCTACGTTGCAGGTACAACCAGCATGTTGCATTTGGATGATCCGATTAATCTAACTGTAGTACGTTTAGTAATTTCTCCATAAACACATTTAAAAATGAATACATGGAAAAACCTATGAGGAAATGAGACATAATTACCCACACCACAGTGTGACATTGAACAGACATACATCATCATCATCTCAACTGCCTCATTCACATCAAATGAAATCTGTTGACTACTAAGTTGATTTGCTATTGGGCGTCCATGACAGTGCAGTTGGTTCTCTGCTCATTGATATCCACATTTCACCTTGTGTATTATAGTTCTCTGACTCATTTAATGTTTCTATGAGCTAATTTATTGTTCTTATGTGAATACTAAAATATTTGTAAGCAAGCACATTTACCAACAATTTCTATGTATTAAAACAGAGTGAAAGTGATTTTTTGGGATGTAAAACAGCACAGGGACATTTGCAGTAGTTGGCATGATTAAATGTGATTGTTATTGATACGCAGCCAATGTAGCCTGCAGATCATCGAGATTTCATTTCCGGCACATTCTCTCACTGACTGCCTGTGTGATAGTGAAAGAATGGTGAAGTCCTTAAAGTTAAGGGGTCTTTGGCATATTCAGCTTGTGTTAACTGTATTTGACATATGCTCCTTTATTTTTGCAATAGTATATGACTAGCTTTTCTACCCTCTTTCTCTGTTTACCCATAATGCATCTGCATAACACTGCTTACTTGTGTGCTGCCATCTTTTGTGTTGTTTATTTTATGTACTGTTTTTACACACCTTAACCCCGCCCCTTTTCCCCTGCCAGTGAAGGCTGTCGACGTGAGAATACCGTGAAGAACGTTGGATGTCGCAAATACGCCTTTAACAGCCTGCAGCTCAAGGCCTTCCCTAAACATTACAGACCTCCTGATGGCACTTTTGGGAAAGTGGAGACATGATGACATTACACCCCTGTTTAGTTGTAATGGAGTAAGACCATCAATCACGATGTATCTGAAAAGTCCAACACTGTAGAAATTCAAGACCTCTAGTTGACAACAAAAAGCGATTACTGAATAGCACCTCGCTTTGTCCTCATGCTAAGCTACAGTTACACTGCAAATTCTGCTAGACACAAATACCTTTTTAACGTGTTCTGATATTTATAACGTCAGACATTAGCTTGAAGTGGAATATCGACTGATTTGTATTGGTAGATAAAGACAGAACTGATAGGAAAGTAGTTTTGAATAATCCAGCACCTAATTAGTTCTCTTTGATAAGGCCGATATTACTAAACACCACATATGTACTACAGTACTTGCAGTAATGCTGTATTTTATCTTCTGGGCCCTCTGTAGTGCATAGTGGAGGGTTTGGTTATCTATGCTGCATTTCATAATCTTGGCCATCCATAGCACACAGTGGTGTGTTTAGCTTTGCTTACTGCAGCATTCATGGTCTAAAGATCTCACATGTCCTGCCTGCATGTTCCTTTTGTCACGGTCATATTTTGGTCAATGTTTCTCAACACATGGCATGACATCACTGACAGGATGTTGCCTGTTCCTCTCATACACCAGTGGAGGAACTTGATGGAAAAATGTTAGTTTGAGGTTGTGTGTTTTGAGTATTCGTCCAATACTGATTGTTTGTAGACCATCCTTTCAGTAGCTTCAGTAATGAGCTTGTCCTAAATCAAAGAGGTACTACTGACTATCCTGAAAACCGGTTTCTACAACGGCTCAACAGAGAAGATGAGTAGAGCGACGTTAGGTCAGTATATCACCATTCAGCTGGCAGCAACAGTTATGAGAACGTCATATCGTCATGGAGGATCCAGATGCAGGCTTTATGAATACATTGCCTCTAATATTGTCATTTTGTGCTTGTTTTATGAAGGTACATATTTCCATAAACAACGTATTGCTTACGTATACCAAGCACCTGTTTGCTGTATCGACTTTAGCTGGCACTCCTCAGATTGACTGTGAAACGCAAATCTTTTACACTTGTTTGAAACGTTTGTGATTTAAGATTTTTAGTTTTGGTCATGTGCATATCGCTGTCCTTTCTCTTTTTTGACACCAATGTCATTTTAATTATTGGATGTTTATACAACTTTATTTAAGAGAAATATGCTCACAAATATTTGGATTGATCTTGATTTGTATTTATTTGTTTTTATGGTACTGACCTTGTATCTTTTATGATGCCCTCTTATATAATATGTCTGTCTAGAACAGAGTTCTGCTGTATTAAAATACTGTCATCAATATCTGATGCTATTAAAGAGAGAATAAGGCCGTTGATGCCTGTTGTCTTTTGTGCATGTCCGTTTCTCTGATTTAAACAGGTGTGAAACAATAACAATGTCGGTGCTGTATCTGATGTTTGCGGGTCAAAACATAGTTACAGTAAGAATGTCATGTGCCTCATGTAATTACATCATTAGTTCTTCTGTTAGACGTTCCAGCATATTATTTGTGATGACAAGAGATTTTGTGAAAGGAAGAAATACTAAATCTCTTAAACTAAAAAATGGCTTGCCATATATTCCTGAAAAAAGCCACAAATTGGTCAATATATAAAATCGCCAACAAAAGTACACAGCATTTTACACTGAGGGAAATCAGCATGTTAACATTTATATTTTTGGCAGACAAAAGCGACTTTACTATTCAAAACATACTAATACAAACTGTTTTATCTGTAAAAATATTCCCTTGAATTCATAACAGGACTGTGAGTCAGTTGCCCAGTGTCATTGCCTGACCAAACCGATGCTCTTTTACATGAAAAGGAGAAAAGCCAACATGTTTCAACATAATGGAAAGACTTTCCAGAAATGTGGCAGCTGCAGAGGGAGGGATTAATGCTTTTGCCATGCATTTGAAATTAAATCTTTAACAACACAAGTGTCAGTGAGTTCTGATGCTGACATTGGGTCAATAGTGTGACTTGCTGTAAGAATTACAATTCACAATGATGGATGTTTGTTTAAAAATGTGTATTCTGTTTTTAGAGTGTATGTTCACCATTGACTATGGGCTTGTGCTCTAAACACAATTTTTAACTTTCCCTTTATCAAATATGTGTAAAAGTAGACTACTAATAAACTATTATCAATATCATGGCAATGGGCATTGACATGAGAGAACATTTTTAGATTTTTGCATCCTTATTTTGGTGGTGGGCTTGTTAGGTGGCACTTTGCATGTGAAAAATGGGGCCTGAACCTTTCCAGCATATGGTGATGAAGATGCTTAACTTTTAGCAAGTGTTTAATCTCAGTTAATGTCATTTTATGGTGTTTTCAAGTTTTTACACTATTCTGGGACATTTTAAAGCCTGGTTTGTGAGATTTTCTAGCAATAAACATCATAATTATAATTTTAGCTAACTAAACCAATTATTTTTAAATTAATTAACTATTGATTACTTGTAGTATTTGATTAACTTCTATGTATTATAATATTTTTAAATCTATGTTTTCACAATAGCTTGGGGGCAGTGTTTATCTTGATGGTTGATTTTAACAAACGTTTTCAACACAATATGTGCAAAATTAGTAAAATAGTAAAAATGTTTAAAAAAACGGAGAAGTAACAAGGTCGTACGCAAAATGTCACAAACAAAAAAAAACTTGTATTAGGGTAACGGAGTTAAAATGTGACTGAATCACATTACTGTACAAAATGGGATTTATTAGCAATACCGCCGCTTTGTGGCGGAAAAGGTGTGATGGCACAATATACTGTCATTGTTTGTATAAGCAAATAAGACGTTTTAATTTATGGTTTTACAGAGTAACGCAAAACCTCACCATACCTCCTTGTCCTGCACATTTTGATGTTTTATAGTTTATAAGTCATTCCCATTTTAAGCGATTATTTTCATTAAAAGAGTCTTCCCTTTAAAAAAAACTCTTGACTGACGCTCATTATGCGCACACGAACGCGCAGCGCTGTCGTGCGCGCGCACATGACACCTGTCACTGACGAGTCTGTGGCTGGTGTGATGCGCTGGAGCAGAGCGGATCTTCACGCGCACGGGGGAACACGCACTCACATCACCGAAGCTGGATCAAGCAGTCCGAAACCCTCCAAACTTCCACTGGGCCGGGCCAGCAGGCCAGCAACCCCCGATCTGGACCGATGTGCTGGCCGAGATGTCTCGACACATTTATATCAGGAATAAGATCGGCGAGGGCATCCAAGCGCCTATATTTCAGGTGATGTTAAGAAAGTAAAGTAAAGAAGTCAATTCATTTTTAGGATAACTATATACTTATGTTTTGTTATATGCTGTACTACTTAATATACGAATATACGTGTATTTGGTTGTTACCGAAAGTAGTGTGTGTTTTTAAGTATTCTCAGTTAAACTAGTTGTATGATACACTGAAGTACACTTCGTTGTTGCACTCGTTCCACTTATTTTCAGGGGTTTCTTATGTATGTGTCTCTCTTTTGACGTTTTTATTAATCAAACCACAGCTATATCTCTTCCCAAATTATTTAAAAAATGTGTCGTGTATATCAGCATTGGGTTTTAATGGAGTATGAAAATGTGGAGAATCCTTTTGTTTTGACAGTAAAAATCAAGAAACGCACCTGACTAAATAGAGAACATGGCTAATGGTGTGAAATGAGCACATTGACCCACTTTTAGGTGGCCCTGTTTAACAAACTTTAAAAAGAACAAGCGCTCTGTCTACACTCAAACAGCATCATAGAGCTCTAGAGACCACCGGAATAGAAACAAATCAGACCTGGCTAATTAATGTGTCCCTAAAGGACTTTTTTCTCTCTCTCTTTCTATTCATCTCTCCCTCTTCCATCTGTCTCTTGCTCTTTCATTTTGTGCCGGTCTTTCTCTGTCTTCCTTTATATATATATAAAAGACATTTATATATATATATATATATATATATATATATAT
>JAZGTJ010008957.1:0-18796 GCA_036877575.1 Botia almorhae | reverse complement strand
TGTATAATTGCTTGTGTGTGTGTATGTATATATGTTTCTAAATAACTGAAAGAATAAACTTTCCTCCACTCAGGCTACTAGAAATAACAACATGCCCCATACTAAGAGTTCGTTTTAATCTCTCTAATAGTCTGGAGTGTGGTTTTTGTTTAATGTATGTCATGCTCTATTTTATATCATTCAATGAGTTCTTTTTAATCTCTCTAATAGTCTGGAGTGTGGTTTTTGTTTAATGTATGTCATGCTCTATTTTATATCATTCAATGTTGCTAATCATTCACAAATCACACTGGGCACCAAGCAGAATGATGAACGTGTTGATCTAAATTGAGGTGTGAACCTTTTCCTTTATTATTCTTTTTCCTGCTAAGATACTAATTAGTCATTTAGCTGATGCTTCTTAATACAAAATGATTTACAATGCACCTAACGGCAACAATTCCCATGTGGTAACCTTGGGTGAAGTGTCTTGTGTGGGAATACAATGGTGACAGCACATTAATCAAATCTTGCTGAATTTGGAACCAGAAATATTTTGTTAACCAGCCCAGTTGTAACAAAATCCAGCAAACCAAAAGCCACCTTACACCTCCTTTTACCTCTCGTTACAACAGTCCCAAACATATTTACAAATAGTTTGTTAAAGGATAATTCAGGGATGAGTAAATTAACAGTAAATCAGCACATTTAATGTGAACCATCCTTTTAACAAGAATTACACTGAGTAAGTATAAGCATTTATAGCGAATCTCTACTCTATATAAACTGTCACTTCTGTGAACAGACCCCAGGGTCATGTTGCCTTGACTTGTGTTCACTTTAAACCCACATACAGTGCTGTTTATCAAATGGGATATTCAGAGTATTTTCATCCAGCCTGAGGCGTGTTGTTATTGGTCCCTGACAATGCTACATCAATGCAGAATGACAGAGCTCACTCAAGTGCTAAGTCATGGACAATCAGGTCATCTGCAGTGCACCTGGACTTCCTGGTGTGCCACTTTTTATTCTGGGCTGATATCAGAACATCAGAAACTGTGCATTAGATCTTGCAGCTTATTAATATTTATCAAACAATAATATTGACAATGAGACTGAACAGAGAACATCGCTTATTGCAATCTTTATTTCTCAGTTCTTTATTACATACTGTCCTGTTGTGAATAATTCGTTGAAAAACGTAGAACTGTTATGTTTAATTTATTAAGAAATGCAACAGGCAATGTGCATTGCTTTAAATTAGTTTGCTGATACAATATTTAGCATTTTAAACAAAGTATGTGTCCAATGACAAATTATTGCTCATTTTTTGAAGCATCACAATTAACTGAAAATTTGTAACATTTCACCAGAATTTCAACCAATTTTCCTTTTGTGTCATAATAACTCTATGGGACCTGTAAAATCCTTCACAAGAACTGCTGTCTTGATAATTTGCAAATAGTCTTAATCCAACTTTACCAGCCTTGAATTAATAAATTCATAAAATAAATACTGTATATACAGAAACGGGGGGCAGAAGAGTCACACAAAGCAGATAACACCACATGCCACACAATGACAGACATATTAGGCAGCCTGAGCATTGTTAAAGTGTTTACAATCACAGTGAATAAATGGCTTCACATTAGCAGGTAGCTGGCAGGCAACTCGACTGCAGATACTGTGCTCGGAAGAACCATCAGAGAAATTGAGATTCTGTTCACTAGTATTGTATTTTTGGGTTTTGCCTGCAAAGCTATAAGTGCTCAAATTTCTTCTGTATTTGTTTACCTCCTTTCCTGAAGAAGCTCCTTATCTTTAAGCAGGCCAGTAAAGCAATACAGTTCAGCACCTGTCCCCTCAGAAGAGTTGAGAATAGAACATAACCTAATCGATTTCACCCAGCAAGCCTAAATTTCTTTTTACTCGATGGGAAAATGGAATGTCCCTCGCTCGCAAGAACAGCTTTTGCGGTTGAGCGAGATAATAAAAAAGCCCTCGGCAACCCTGGCAGGCCAACGCTTGAACCTACTCCCACAAACCCCTGTGCTAACGTTTGTATTTAGCTTTCCATTGGGGCCATGATAATTTCATGTTGTCATTTTACACTGCCTCCTCACCCGTCGCTGGAAACTGCCTCATTTTGCCAGGCAGAATATTATTAGAGAGGAAGGCATAAGGTAGAGGGAAAAACCTCACTAAGTCGCTTTCCTTTCTCATTTCTGCAGGAAACAAGGAGCGAAAGAGGCCCACAGAATATAGATGCTCTTATTTGACCCCTGGATTCAGTGTGCATGTAGAACGAAAGAAATAGTGTTAGGCAGAGAGGCAAGGAGAGAACAGAGCGAGAAGATAATCTAGAGTGTGAGTGTGTGTGTGTGTTTGTGTTTGAAAGATACATGATGTTCTACTTTATACAACTTAATTACTTAATACAAACCCACATGAGATGAGAAAAACCTGCATTTCGTTGCAGAAAGTATATGACAGTGATGTACTTTTGGTCTGTTTTGTTTTGATGGCTTTACAAATATTCTCACATATGCCTGCATTGCCTCCGCACGTTTGAACGCCTGACGTGAACCTGCAGCCTTATGGGTAAATCAGACCGCTGAAATGCCACATTCTCCTGTTCTCTTTCCAGTTTCTCCTGAGCTCCATTCAGTTTAGCAACACAAAACGCTTTCAGATTTAAATCGCCTCATGACAGGCCACTTAGCCTGACAATGACTACCCTCTTACCCTTCTTTTCTCCTCCATATAGCAGATGAATCATTAAAAATCAAGAGAGGTGTGCAGGGAGCGAGAAAGTAGGTTTTGGTGGCCACTGTATTGTGTACTTGTCTCAGATCTGGATCTCAATTCAGTGGTGTTTGCCAGAGTGATGTGTGTGTTTGTGTACTGTAGTCTTACTGTATGGTGTCGGATTGCACACAGTGCTGGCTCATACAGGGCTTGACAAAAATAAAACAGGCTATCAATTCATGTATTAATAGGTTTCCCAGGTAGACTAACAATAATAAAACTAAGCAATACAACTAGGTTTTCATCATTTTCTTAAGAAAATGTAAGTGGTGCTTTTCTGTGCAAAAGTGATAAGGTGTCGTGGGTGGTTGCCATGGCGTGGTTATACTGTTGCTATGGTGTTGTGGGTGGTTGCTAGGGCACTGCTAGTCTCTATGGTATTCTGGTCTTTAGATATGCCTGTTTTATCGTTGTACAGACAAAAACTGTATAGTCACTTAATAGCACACCTCTGTTTAACACGCCACATGATCTATAACTCCTGAGTTATAACTCATGTCTATGAATTAAATTATGACTTAAATTTGATATTTAGGATTAGAGGGGCGCTCATATCCTTATCCCAAAGTGGTAGCCCAAATGGCAATAGTATAGTCTATAGTCTTCAAGTATATAGTATATGGTCTTATAGTTCTTATAGTCTGCAAGTATCATTACAAATCTGTCTTAACAATAATATACAAAACATATACTATACTGTCAACAGATCTGTATATTGTCCTATATACTGTATACAGTATAAGACATACTGTATTTGAGAAAGTATACGTATATTGTAAAACACTGGCCATGTTGACTCCTTCACACGCTCATTATCATGCACACACTACCAGTTCAGATGGAACTCCATAACTTCCAGAACCATCTCTATGGCAACATCACGTCTATTTGTACTACATTGGTCTCTCACTCTCTTGCTCTCTCTCTGGGATGGACATAATCACAGTGGGCTCATGCATAGCCAGAAGCATCGCAGTGAATTTGGTGTTTCTCTAAATTCTTCATTCTCATATGTATTTTTGTAAGAGAAAGAGTGAGTGCGTGTGTCAAAGTACATTTATCTCAAAGCTCTCACCCATTCTTCCTTCCACTTCATTATTTTAGTTTGAACCTGGCTCTCCATTCATCCCTTGCTCCCCTGTGCCACTGATCTATTTCTCTCCTACCGATAAAACCAGAAAAAAACACAGACACTGGACACCATCCACTTTACTGTCCATCCACATGCATTTATTATCTCCATAGAGCTAAGAGTTCATAATCCAATACCACTGTGTTTATTTATTTATTATTGTCCATTTTAAACTCTGATCTAGCACTGTGTTTACACTGGATGTGTGCAAAACATCGCAATGCACCAAAAATGCCCCCATTATAATCAATAAAGCTATGTACACTGAAAGTTCATTGTGCATTTGGTTGACAGTTGTTTGTGACCCCAGAAGTTCCCATTTAAAATTGTTTTGTTTGTTTCTAACCATGTTTACACAGTTGTAACATTATATGTAAAAATTATTTCACTATTACTAAATGTATAGATACTGAAAATATAGTAAGCAACACAGCTATCTTTACTGCAGTCTCAAGCTCACATTATAACATTATAAGGTGACGTGTAAATGACACATTGTTACCACATTAAAGCCCTTACAAACTGTACACCTAATTCTATACAACAGCGTAATATACAGAAAACACTGTCCTTGGGTCCTGTGGGTTACTTAAAATGTAGCCTATTAGTAACAAGCTTGTTTTTTCCCAAGCCAGCAGGATCTATTGCTGTTGTTCTCTGAGATTGGATGAAATCACATAATGACCCCAACACACATGAGCACCCACTCAAACATTCATAATGTGCTGTGTTGTTCACATGTGTGGCTGATTTGACCATGTGAACAAGAATTATAGCTGCATGCTTTCGTCGTGTTGCAACCTGTGTGCGGGAATGAGGAAAGAGCAAAAGCGAGAGAAAGCAACAATCTTTTATGAATATATAAAGATCAAGAGAAGATCAAAGAAGAGGACACAGTAAGCTGTCTTACGGATGTTACATTTAATAGATGAAAGCGCAACTTGCCCTCATGCATCCTGTCTATTTTCTCCATCTGAATCTGATTAGGTCCAGTCTGTCCTCTCGTCTCCTGATAAAAGACTCAAGCATAGCTCTGCTCTGGCTTTAGTTCACTTTCTCCAGATTCATACCACTAATATTACCCGTATAACCATAAATATTGCCCAAATCCTGATAAAAAAAGAATTGTACACATTTTGAAAAAATCTGAAGTGGTCCCTATCTGGGCAAAAAAGGGCAAGAGTGTTGTGGGTGGTTGCTAGGGCATTACTTTTGATTGTCACTGTATTCTTAGTGTTTTTTGTAGTTGGGTTGCTATGTGGTTGCTTTAATAAAGTGGGTAGAAGTCGTGAAACTCTGATCACTTAGAAAAGTAATAGCACATCTCTCCAACAAACAGTACAATTTTAGTTATCATTTATTTCCACAACACTAACCCAGTTCTCCTCTAATAATTCCATACAATACTAACTATAAAGCAAAACACCATTTTAATTAGCTTTCCTGTAGCTCAGTGGTTAGAGCATGGCGTTAACAACGCCAAGGTCATGGGTTCGATCCCAGAGAGTGCACATACTCAATGTATAGTGATCAATGTATAGTATAATGCAATGTATGTCGCTTTGGATAAAAGCGTCTGCCAAATGCCTAAATGTAAATGTAATTTGGAATTTATTTTGTACATGTGCCACAATACTACTATTGTCATCTTTAAACAACCCTGGAATAACATGATACATTAATTCTGTAATATGGTATTTATTAGAATCTAGCTGTTGTCACCACTGCACCATTGCATCACTACAGTAATTTACTGTAAGACAAAGAACCTCTTTTTAACTAAATTATTTTTGTTATTGGTAGTGTTATTGGTAAACTTATTTACTGTAAAATTGTGAGGAACAACATATTTCAGGCAACATAATAGCTGGTACCAGTGATTTTATTGTGACCATGTTGAAAACCACAGTATATTTATGAAATGACTACAATCTGCTAAAGGCAGCACATATATTGTGAATTCAGCTTGTGGTAACTGCAACAGTAAATGTGGTTGTTCACATCTGTCAGCAGTTTACCAGGGGACTTGTAAAACTGCTCACTGATGAACCAAAAAATAAATGAGAGCAACTGAATAACTGGGAAATGTGTGGCTCATGATTCATTGTGGCAGGTTGGAAGACATTAAACACATCTGTATAGTCTTGGCTCTTGAAGACCAATAAGGCGTGTTTGGCAGATGAGATGCACATATGGGCTGAACTCGGCCAGACATATCCATGTGGTTTAGGTTTGAGTTTGTGTTCAGCACTGTTTCAGATTGTTTTAGTGGGGCAGACAGAGAAGACAGATATGACGTGGTCTGGCAGATTTTTGTTTAATCCTATATGGAGAGAAGGTTGTTATTTTCAATTTGTTTAGCTATTTTACAGTTTAATGTTAAACATGTATCTCCTATTTTGAGAACAGCAGTGGCTCACAGAAATATCAGTGTGTAGGTCTGTGTTTGTGTGTGTGCGCATGCATGCAGGTGTGTGTGTGTGTGAAACTGAGTGGGATGTGTTTAGTCTTTGTCACACATCATTGATCAGTGGGAGTGTGTTTTCCCAGTGAATAAGGAAGTGACAAGCACTGGCCGCAGGACACACCTTAGATATGACACCATTTCACAAACATCCACTCACACACACACACCTTTTACTGCAAACTAATGACAATAACAGCAGGGGTGGGAAATCTCAGGCAGCGCTTGGAAATGTAAGAGTTTTGATCATCTCAGTTTATAAAAAACAAACAAAATGTGTGACAGTTATAGACTATGGTTACAGTGGGATTCTAAGGGGACAAGAGTTATGTGACTCACTGGTCATTTTTCCAACATTGTAAGTGACAACATGAGGTGTCTTAGCAACCAGTATGACATTAATGTAAAAATTGTTAAATGTTGGATTGTTTTTTTCTCAGAAACTGTTCATGGTACTTGGAAAACAATCAGGGAGCCACATGTACTGTTTTTGGTGTCCTGTTAAATGTAAAAATGAGCTGTAATCTATTGCCATTGTATAGAATCCACCTGTCTGGATGTTTATTAAGTGATTTCATTCTGTGTTTTGCAGAAGAAAAGCTACGCAGGTTACAATGAACATGAGAGTAAATAATGAAAGAATTTTCATTTTTATGTCAACTGTCCCTTCAAATGATTATCTACACATTAACATACACAATAATAATACACACACTACTGACCATGTGCACATGACATTGCAGAAAGCAAAACTGTTACTCCTCTCTCTCTCTTTCTGCCCTCATGACTCCTTTTCTCCTTTTTCTTCCTGTTATAAAGAATGTGTTACTAAGGATAAAAGACACAACGAGCCCATGGCATGACCCAAGTTCAGAATAAAATCAAGGTCTCAGTACACAACACTTTCCACATGCACAACAACTTCTCAATTGATTATGTTTTTTGCTCATTTTCTCTGTGACTTGATATGACAGATGCCCTTTGCTGAGGGCTCAAGAAGACACGGCTCCCATACAGAAGAAACAGATGCCGGAGAGAATCAAAGTCCCCACCGCTCTGACATTCTGCCCTGCACCTCCCCTCTCTCTCACTCCATTTATTCTATTTCAGGTCCTAAAGGGGAGCAGAGTTTAGCTTACATAAAGTGTGTCTTTTTCTAGGGGCTCATGGGTGCTGGAAAAAGCTGCCAAACGATCAACAACTGTTTGTTGTTTGTCAAGACAAATAAAGGCAGGTGAATCTCAATGGAATATTGGTCTACCTTGTATTAATAATAATAGCATACAGATCCCCACAAAAGGTTGTGAAGACTGAAAAACGAGCAGAAAAATGGGCCTTATTCATGACACATGAATCATTAAAAATCAGATTTTTCAAATACCTGTGTTTCTGTAGTGTACAATGCAACAAATTATGTGAAAATGCTTTTATTATAACGCAGAAATGAGTGTTTCGTGAATGTGGCACAATGTGTATAGATGTGTGATCAGAATCTTAAAGTAATAAGCATCCAGTATTTCATTGAAAAAACTTTGACGTTTGGACAGATCAGAAGATCCAGGCTTAAGGAAGAATCTGTGTGACATACATACATTATGACTGCATTATGTATGCATTATGTAACATTATGTAATGCAGTGCGTATGCGTTAAACGCATCCATTCGCATATACTTTAAATGGCTTGCGTTTGTGGGATGGAGTGGAATGCAGAAAATGAAATACACCTGAGCCTCAAAGATGAGAATGTGGTTTGTCTAATACGCCAATGCTCTCAAAAGTCACTTTCAGTCGATTTTGATTTTGTCAATTTCAATTTTGTTGTTATTCCCTGCTGGACGTGTTCAGTTAGTGTCTGTACTGCAGATAGACGTTGTGTAAGGGCTTAAGTGTGACGCCTAGAACAGTGGAAGAGATTAGCGTTACTTTTGAGTTTTTGCTCCTCTAGGACGTTTCTGAAGCTCCATGAGAAAGACAAGACTCTTTCATTCTATCTCATATTTAATGTGCATGCGTGTGTTTGTGTGTGTGTGTGTGTTTGTGCTTTGAGGCTTGTTAGAGCAGGGGGATTTTGTTACATCACCAAAGGAGCAGTCAATCACTTGTGATATGTGTGATTAAAAGGACAACCGCCCACACCACTGGTTTAGTCTGTGTTTTATGTGTATATGTGTTTTTCTGTCTCTGTCAGTGTGTGCGCTGTGGGCTGGGAGCAGCGTGAGAATGAGTGAAATGTGTACATGTGTGGGTGGAGATGTGAGAACCAAACTGGATGGATTTGATGGAGGGCACAAAGCTGTGTGTAAATGTACACATTCCTCTTTACTGCTTTTCATTGCTCCACTACCAGTTGTGCCTTTTTAGCAACTTTTCCATCAACTTTTTGGCAAACAATCACTTTTGTGCTATAAAATGACAATCTTTATCCAGGGGTGTGTCTAGGATTTAGGAGATTAGGGTGCTAAACTTACAGTCACTGTAGGGTGATTATTTCCTCCAGTTAATCTACTGTACTGTACCATAATGTAGTATGGTTGTAGCACATATAGATAAAAGGGTTTACATTTAGATGCAGCCAATGCATTGATATTGTGCAACTCAGTGTTTATGCAAAAATTATTTACATGTATTTATAAATGTCTATGAATATAAATGACATTGCCCTGTCAAAATGCATTTTATACATTCTGTCAAACACAATATAGGCGCCTCCTCTAGTGTGTCCTCACCTTCTCTGTTGAGAGGCAGAAGGTGAAAATCCACCCTCACAAATGATCTATTTTTCCACTACGCAATAAACAGATTATCTGCTTCTCACGACAGACCGCAGCCTAAAGTATCTTGTATGTCGCACGTAGCCTTTCCATCCAAATTCAATTTAACGCACTAGCATTTACTTACACCTGTAGAGTGAAGACTTCAGGCTTGATTCAGACAGTAAAGGATGTCCCTGCACAACGTGACAATGCATCACGTTCCCAAATCATGTAAAAAGAAGAAAAATTTCCATCGTTATTTAAACCTCTGAAATTAAAAATAGAAGGCCGGCAAAACAAGATGATAAAAAGAAATAGTTAACTCAGAAATACACATTCTGGCATAACTTTCTTACCCTTGTGTTGTTCAGAACTTACAAATAAACTTACATACAAAGCTATTAAATGATTTTCAGGACCACCATAATTACATTTTTGACATACTGGATCGTGACAGTCTCTATTCACTTTTACCGAGAAAGAGTGGCCACAAATTCTTCCCACTGAAGAACAAATGTGATATGGGTTTTAAACATGCGGTGAAGTAAATATTCCTGTAGTTCAACTGATAGAGCATTGCGTTAGCAGTGCAAATGTTTTGAGTTCGATTGGGAACATGTGTACTGATAAATGTTATTCCTTGAATACTGTAAATCGCTTTGAATAAAAGCGCCTGTCAAATGCATAAATGGCTGAACTGTCTCTTTAAAGGTCACTGTGTTCACCAAGCAAACTGTAATGCACACACATCACATGTACACTGCAAGGATTAGACAGTGCTGTTATGAATCACTGTTACAGCTTTCTCACTCCCTCCCTGTCATGGGATCCTGTGAAGGGATTTCATTACTGACCGACTGTTGAAGCAGTGTCTCTCTCATCGTCAGCTGTCAAACTCAATCACATCCCCACATCTCTCTTTCTCTCTCTCTCTCTCTCTCTGTTTTAATGATCTACCATAGTCATATTCGCTCCTATGTGAGGAGCTGTAGAAGACTTATTACAATGCACTCTATGCCCTCTTCAATCACTAAAGTGTGAAATATTAATCCAACCGTAGCACAAAGAGCCTTTCATCATATTATTTCTGTATATTTCATTAGTTCGTTTCTCTCACACGCTCTCACACAGAGCTTTGTCAAAAAAGGTCTTCAAGGTTTTGAGGCAAGGCTGGATTATGGACCAGGCAAGCGGGGCCGGTATCTCGAAGCTTTAGATTGTCAGGAAACCAAGCACCCTTAGTGTATGCAGTGTGGGCTGACCAACAGGACCCCAGGGCCCCTTCAGTGCAAGAGGATCTCAAACAGATCTCCTAATTTTACTAATTTTAGTGTTTAGAGTCAAAATACACATTTCCTGATATTTCTGCCAAATCACCTGTCACCATTTTGTATGATGATTGGTCTTCTGCAAGGGGTGGGAGAGTTCCCAAAGATTGTTTTTTGGGGTCTTGCATAGGCCTGGTTTTAGTAGCCATATTAAAGTCTCATTGCCGTGTTGGCAAGGCAGACATAACATCTACTCACCCTCATGTCTTTTTAATTTCTAATCACACTTAATTAGATCTTTCATTAATCATGATGTCATGCAAAAGACAGAAGCTCATAAACCACATACACAGCCACAAACTCACACATCATTTCTGCCTGCAATAGGTTTAGTGTCATTGTGAACACTGGGGCTTCATTTCTTCCTTTGAATAAAAAACTATATTCTCCTGGTAACTATATTCTCCTGGTGTTCACCTCACCTTACCTCTGGGTACAATAAGATCTTCTAACAAGCAAAGGCTAATTGCCCAGTATTTTTAGACATTGATTTGCAGGAAAGCCGGGTTAATTATATCTCAAGTCATCAGGAACAAAATAACAGAGAAAGTATATACTTGCAGTTTGTTGTTTATACTCTTGAGTATGCCTATAACGGATAATAAACCACGGTTTGAGTAATATTAAATAAAATCAAAAAAAATTTTTTCATAATGTTTTTGTACAGTGGTGGTGTGTCTTATTTTACGATTGGTAACAAATTAAACAATTAACAGAATATTACATTGTTATTGATTCATCTACCAGACTGCATAGCAGGTAATGGAATTTAGTTTTTGACTGTGCTGTCTTGATATTATGTCTTAAACTGAAGCTAAATAAATGTTGAGTAATTCTGTCACGATTGGCTAGCGGTTAAAAGGGATGATGATTACTGCCTCTCTACAGCCCTTGGGCTATTGATGAAGTCATTACTTATACGGTGAGTCATGAATCTGAGATTGGAGGCTATAGGGTGAACACTTTAACCATTACCCACCTATTCATCATCTCTAATCTGTCCCTCATAGCCACACAGAGCAGTGTAAGTGTGTGTGTTAAGTCTGGTAGAATTGGTGAGATCAACTAGGCTCCAGAGAGTCAGGAAAATGCCAGTGAAATGACAGACAGAATTATGATGTATAGAGAGAAAATGCAAGAACACATGCAGCAAGAACACAGCATGGGTATGCTGTACAGAGAAAGAAGGAATGAAAGAAATTAACGATCAAAGGAGATTAATGAATTAGCAAATGTACAGTACACTAACTAAAAAATTAACAAACAAATAGACAGCCAACAACAAAATTAATGAATAAACATTTGGGATGACAGAAGGAGAGACGGAATTTTAATTACTCCACTGGGTAATTTAAACTAAAAGCTTTACATTGCAGAGTACATTTACAATGTCTATAAGTGTGAGAATAACAGCGTATTTTCAAAAAACCTTTTGCAAGCTGACAGCAGCTTATGTGTGGACGGAGATAAGGAGAACATATATGGTAATCTTATAGAGGCACCTAATAAACAGCACAGCTCTGATGACAAACAGACTCTTGTCAGCATGCCTGCACTGCATATTAATCATGTATTTAACTACAGCCATTATACAAACACACACACACTATTTCATACTCAGCAGAATTCCGTGCCTACATGCTCATCTGTACTTCCTACAATCAACCTGCCACTAGGACAACACCTGGAAATAATGTGTGTATGTTTTTTCTTCATCAAGTCGCTTAAACACTTAACTCAGCAAAAATTCCCCCTTAGTCCCAAGATACGTGAAAAACTGCAAAATTCAAACGGGCACCAACCTACTCAGTGACCTGCACGCTTCTATGCTGATTATAGATCAGTCAATACAGCCGTTTAAACAAGGAGTAATTGGCCCTCCAGGGTGCCATTAGTACATGGAGACTGTGCTTAGCTATAATTCCGTCTGCGCTGTAACTCATGACGGTGAGCAGCTGACCTGGGGTCAGTGGACCAGCGTGTAGCCAATTACAATACAGCACAAACTCATGAAAGACGTGATCTGGAAACAGTGGTTCTGCTAACAGGTGGTCAGCTCAGAGCTGACAGATTCAGCGGTAACAGCTTCCTGACATGCTTGAATGTGCCAGAACTAATGTAAATGAAGGATTAAGATATTTGCTGCAAGTATACAAGTCATAATTAATTATCTATGTGTGAAAATGCTGCTAAAACCTGTAAAAAATAAATCTCATTTCTGCATATTTTGCATATACAGTAGGTTTGTGAAATGCAATCATTACAAGCAATACACTTTAATCAAAATGATTGGTTTGTGTTCAAAACATCCATTTAAGAACCCTTAGATTAACACTGCATTGGGAGTTCTCACCTATGCTTCACTTCAGCATTCACGGTCTCAAATGTTTCTCCTACAGTAAACATACACACACAAATGAGACAATTGTTGACATTCAGGGAAAGCGTAGTGTTAGAATAGCTCAAATAAAGTTGCCTTAAAAGAATTTGATGAGAAAGATCAGAGTTTGTAGCATTAAAAACGCAGACTTTTAATGACAAACTTTCATGTCTTGTCATATCTAAACACAGTCTTAAGATCTCTTTGAAACTCTGAATAAGGAGGAGGGTCAAAATTAAAGCAATTGTTCTGCTGTTCAGAACAAAGAATTGAGATATTAACGATCTCATAGGTGATTTGTCTTCCCTCATGATATACATACATTAAAACACAAAGGAAGTGCTAACATTGTATCCGTGACACACACTTCACTCTCGGTAAAACCTTTAGCCCAGCTCGCCCTTGTTGGAAAACTGCCCTTTGAGGGTTAACCACTTTTGGCCTGAGACCTTCATGTAAACCCTGGTGCTAAACCCAGCACAGGCGCTCGCCATTTGATATAAGATCTGTTTCTGTGTGTGCTGCTAGGACATTAATGACTAGGCTGATTAATAATGCATAGCCTAACCTCATCCGAAATACCCTAATTGCTGTGATTTGTCACTCCCAGCAGGTAAGGGGCTTAAAGTGAAATCCATACCTCAAGTGAGGGACACAGCACGCGTGGACAAAAGAAAAACAGTTACAGACACAAAACACAGTTACAGGAAAAATACACAAAAACAGTTACAAGACACGTGAAATGTGAGATGTGTTATTTTGTAAAGAATAATCTCTGATCCAGACTGATAACTTAAAGGTCAATAGCCTTCTGCATGTGTTTCATAAAAAACAAAGACAGCACGCCGATATTTGGGTACGTGACGCATACTTAGAAAGAATTTTAGAATGTTTAAATGTTTAATACCCTTACATAGGTAAACACACAAATATATTTAGCTTTTGTTTAGTGTTTTTAAAAAAATAAGACATTATTTTAATGATATTTTGAGACACAAGATAAAATATTTTGTTTTACACAAATTATCCTATATGTTACCTTTAAACAAATTAGCCTTTTCAAATTTGGACATACCTGTGGTTTAAAATGTGTGTGTCCTCCTTTATGAGTCCCTCAGCTGTTCTGAGTGGCAAAGCTTGAGCTTCATAAAGCCACTGTGAAGAAGACCTCAAAGCATGCTGGGAAACCGCAGAACCTGTAGTACCTGAAGGCATTATGTCATGAACATTGCGCAGGGACTCATGCAGAAGGCTACACACAGTCTTTGATGATCGAAGAAGCACCACACAACATTAATAATTGAATGTAATTTATTCCTTTAAACAGAATCATTTTTGTCTTGGGGAATCTATGTAAAAATCTGTGGCTAAAAATAGCTTAATCAGGGTCATGGTAAATAAAGAGATCATGCTAAATAATAAAACAAAATACAATTTCTATGATCCCTTGTATTATTTTTTTAATATATACACCATTTTTCTTGCAGATTCTGCAGAATTTACATTTATGCATTTGGCAGACACTTTTATCCAAAGCAACTTACATTGCATTGTACTATACATTGTTTCTGAGTATGTGCAATCCCTGGGATCAAACCCATGACCTTGGTGTTGTTAGCGCCATGCTCTAACCACTGAGCTACAGGAAAGCTTATAAGCAGAAAGTGCATAGATGGGACACCCCCACGATTCAAGTGCTGTAACACAGGAATACTAAAATGTACCCCAGGAGGATGAGAAAGTGTAAAGACAGCAGAACAAAGTAAGGGATGGACGGAGCAAGAGGACGCAGTGGAGACAAACACTGAGTCTCCCAGGCGCCACAGAAACAAGATCCAGTCCATCCAGAGAGAGAGAGAAACAGAAAGAGAGACAGTGGTAAAGAGCTCAGTCCTCCTCATCCAGATTCCTTCAACTTTCACTTTTCATGATCTCTTTTATTTTCTCATATTAATCATCTGGCTGAGGCAGAAAGGAAAAGAACTGAAGATCAGGTCTGTGGTTTAGATGCATTGTTTCTACAGGCCTCCAGCACTAAAACTAAGACTTTTATCATTCATTCCCTCCTGCTGAAAAAACAACTTAAACCACCATAAATATCCATGAATTTATGCTTGTTTTGTGCTGCTGTGGTGGACCAGCATGCCATGCTGTGGTTAACTAGCATCTTCTTTCCATTGAAGGTGTTTAAAGAAAGTTTTGTTGGTTAGTTTAAGTTAGCATGAGGCACCCGCGTCATTACCTAGCTGCAGTGGAAACAAATGAATGTAGTGTGATTCTGATCCAAATAATTCAATGTAAACAGGGAAATTGATCATATTAATTTAGTACTATTAATCTTAGAATTAAAACTAAAAGTAAATGTACAACAGAGATTACTATATTTGCTAAAACACAATGCCTCAGCTGTGATGTGTACATGTGCTGGTACACAAACCACATGTTTCTTGAAAACAGCTATAAAGTTTAATGTCTTAGAACAGCTGTATTCCATGACCTCATAAGAGAGTTTAAAATCTTTCATATTGCTGAACTGCAATGATAAAAGCCACGTGGTCCCTCACTCTGACCTACGGCCACCTTTTCTCTGTCTTCATTTTTTATTTTCTGTCTAGTCATTCTTTCTTCTCACAAAATCAAACTCATATGCCGGGTATATTTTATTAAATGTTGCTCATCATTGCTTTTATGTTTTCAACTATGTGTCTGGTTATATACATTCGAGTGGATTTTAGTTTTGTAGTTGCATTCAGTGTAAATTTATCAGGTCAAATTTAATGTGTTTATCTTTGTAGAGATGTTAATTCATTTAAAAACTGTCAATGTGAAAATATTAGCTACTGCGTGTTTTTAAAGGGATACTTCCCCATTCGTTAGCTTCAGTGTGGTTAGCTAGGTTTGCATCTAGTTTAGCTAACTACTTTTCAACAAGGGTAGCTTGGCTGCAGTTGAACTATTTTAAAGTATCAGTAGCTTGTGGAGTTTCAAAGAAGTTTCCACCACAGCGCCTGCACTCACTCTTTTTGAAACGCACACACAGCTTCATGCTGAAACATGAAGCAGAAGCAGGGTTTTTGTGTCAGAATTTTATCCTTTTAATATGCTTTATTTTTAACCCATCAACAGACTGTCATAGGCTGTGTGCTGAGGAGGCAGACACCCTATTAGCCCCTGAGCTATTCTGGGAAGTCGGTTTTATGCATATGCTACAACCCCTCCCCCCCATCACCAACACCCCCCCCACATACACACACACAAACATACACATCAACAATCCATCTTTGCGTTATTAAGTTGTCACTGCACCTAACACACTGTCACACTTTACTTGCTCATATCCTTTTCTGTGGAAACACATACACAGTGCTGATGAAGCAGGCTGGTGACACTAGGATAAATGCAGTTGCCTGTGGAGGAGGGAGAAAGAAGGTAAAAGGTGCTAAATCACGTCTGTTTCGACGCATTGAGAAGCCTATGGATGAAACTCCCACCGGGAAGTGCATTCATTCATTTCTTGCTCCTCTCGACTCCCCAGGGTCACCTTTAGTAGCGAATTCCATACAATACACACACACACACACACACACACACACTGTTTAATTATTACAAATAACCAGTCAGGGCTGTGAAAGCTGCTTTAAAACTGGCTTGCAAAAATATTTACACTTTATTTTTATAATATATTTATAATATATTTACAATTTAAAAAAGTAAAAGATGCCTTTTTTATAGAGCAGTTATTTTCTTACCAATTAAAAGGGTAAATTACTACATTACTACAATCAATATGTCATCTAAAACTAAGCCATCCACTACATTAAAATGTATGTTTTAAAGAACTTGGCTTTTTAATTAAACCAGATTATATAATCTACATAAAGACTCAAAGGAATTTATATGGCAGAAAAACAATGAAGATCTTAAATAGGGTGACCGGAAACAAAGCATTAATTTAGACTTAATACAACTAGTCAAGCAGAAAAACTTCCCAATTTATACAACCAACGTGCAAACACTGTAGCAGCAACTACTAAATTTGCTATAAAAATGTCTACTGGGAAAAAAATGCAGTCAGGAACTTCCAGGAACACTGTAGCGTGATGAATCACAGCATGTGTTTGATTATTGTGCAATACAATGTGACATAAAACCACTTGTGCAACAAATAGTTCAGTAGTAAACAATTGTAGCTAAACCATTGTAAACTATTCTGTGTGTATATAGCATACTATATATTATAGTATAGTATATAGTATAGTACTATATATATGTAGTAGTATGTATTTTAGCTGTTGTGGGAACAGAACAGGGTTTATAAGTTTAACTTGGTATGATTCTGTTTCAGTGTTCAGGCCAAAGCCCTTTTCTCAAAGGAAGCCTAACTCATTGTGCTGTGGCAGTTTTGGAGGACCAAACTGTCCTTCTCACTAAATTGTTATGGCTGTGCATTTCTGTGAAATATCATGTAAACAAAAACTGTCCCCTAACCTGATTGTGTTCAATCAAATCTCCATCAGCTAATATATTGCATCAGGGAAAATGTACTTGTAATGTTTATGCAGTGCCATCAGATCATTACCTTCCCGGACTCTTTTTGATCTGTTCTGGACTGACAGCAGACTGGCCTTTGAGGGAAACACATCTTATACAGCTGGACTTATTATAACACCTTGAATCCCACCCACAGAATTTTAATTCCGCAATATTTCTTCACAAAAATGTTGCACAACAAGGTGCCTTAGCTAAGTGAATTTGCCTAAGCAGCAAACAGCCAATTAGCAGCATTTCTACACCTTTTTCATTCATGTGAATGAATATTTGAGCTTTTATGTGAGTAGTAACTGGATTCATCATACATACACACAAACTCCCAATGACAGATAGACAGACACACACACACACATCACTAGGCAATGGCTAGTGAACTTTCTTTGAAGTATCATTGTTTTGATCCTGTTTTTTTCCTCTGTCTGTCTTTTTCCTTCAATGGGTGAATCTCCTGGAACCTATCATCTGATGTCTGCAAATTGTGTTTATTCGCTTCTAAAATTTAGCCTACAGACAATGGCCATTACTGTCTTCAGATCAGGCTTGATAAAATAGTCAAAAGATACATAAAACTAATAGCTTGTAAAATATCACTGCACAAAATCAATGACATATTAATTCAGATAGTAAGAAAGGTTCACTGGAGTCTTGAATTAAATTTTCTTTCCATTCCTTACTGTATTTCCTCAGCTCTGTTTCTCCTGTTTATCTTTATTCTACTTTATTCAATTTCTTTTTCCTTTGATTCAATCCATCCACCATTTAATAAACATACTCAATTATGCTTTTGAAAATGTAAAAATGCAAAAAGGTTTCTGTGAGGGTAAGGTTTTGGGGTAGGATGACGATTGGGAAATAGAATATACAGTTTTCCCGTGTGTGTGTGACACAGAATAGAGGCAGAGGAAACAGTGGAGTCCCTAAGAAATCATCAAGTTAGCCTAAAGTTCTATAAGCAGAAAAAAGCTATCTTGAAGGCTAAGCTGACTTAGCACTTTCTAAGTATATCTGAGTGTGTATCTGAAAAAGTGTTATTGCTTTTATTAGACTGTCTCAGATGGTGAAAGAGTCCATCAGATCATATAGAGGGACAGAATTTCAAACGGTGATGTGAATACCATCACTGTCAGTTTCCCTCTCAAAACCCAGTTTTAATGCTGACCTTCACTGGGTTGTGCCACAAATGCTAATTAAAGGATTGTTTTGGGTTTAAAACAACTTAATCTCTATCAAGAGCATCTGTGGCATCTTGATTACCAGACACAATTATTTTGACTTCTCCATCAAGTCAAAACAAACAATGGAAGTCTATGGAGCAAGGCATTCCTGAGAGTTTCAGATGCAGCTTGCATTTTGGTTAAAGGCTTAGCCAACACTTCATCCCCACTGACCCTCAACACTGG
>JAZGTJ010008956.1:0-20161 GCA_036877575.1 Botia almorhae | reverse complement strand
GAAAATATGACCCACAGAGTGTTATAATCATGGATTGTGTTTGGTGGGTAAATGAATGACTGCAGAGAGAATGAAAGCATCAAAATTTAAGAAACATTTAGAAATCAGACACTCAAACTATAAAAATATTCAGTGTCCTGAAGCAAAAACGATGTTCGAGACCAGGCATAATTGATGTCAATGGCTCATTTTCGCAATACACGAGTTACCCCTTATTAATCATGAAGAATGAGGACAGCCTTGCACCAAATGCTGTTTAGCATTTGACCCTTAAATAACTATGAGTTATGCATTAACTGTTGTGAAACCACCTTTTCTCAACAAAACAGTTTGCATTGCTCTCCTCAGCACACCACAAACAGCTGACCTCACAGAGGGTCACAGAGGGAGAGCATGTTTCTAATGGAAATCACTGCTGTCAATATGGGCCTGATGAAAAGTGATTTCTTTTCAGCCCTTTTAGTGTTTGAAGTTTTATTACACTAAAAAAGTGAAACATTATTACAATGTGGGTGCAATGTACAATGTTTATTTTGAAAGTTATTTCATCATTATGATATTTCATCATTGAATATTTCATCATTAGCTTGCAACTTAAACTCACTGATCTCTATGTGATTCACACGAGGAACGCCCTCTGTGCAAATTGTCATTTTGTAAATCAATTTTAAGTGCACATAGTAACATTATTACTTCCAGTTGGATGAGCTGTAGACCGTCCCTTTGAAATGACTTCTACTCATTCTGAACAGATTTGTTTATCATTTATGTGTTCTCTGGATGTCAGATGTTGGAAGTCCTTAAGTGAATGCACTTAAAGTTACATAATGTTTGTGCGCAGTCATTAAACAGCATTAAATATGCCTTATAAAATCAGTCAGCCAGTTTGTTGTTGTCTTTCAGCAGGAATGTCTTGTATGTAATAAATGTTTTAACTGGAGTTTAATTGTTTGGTCTGGCACACTTTAATGTTAAGATATACTCTGGGAAGTTCTCCCATTTCTGTTATGATCACACTTGTTTTTGTTTTTTGTTACAGCTCTTTAATAAGTCTCCTCTTTCAAGATAATAAGCTCTTTGTATATTCAGATTACACACTGGGCCAGAAATGGATGCTCTATACTTTGCTCATTAATGAAATTGTTGTACTGCAGGTTGTGTGTCAAACACAAGCACATGACACTTGTTATATTTATAGCAATATAGTTTCAGTGTGTTATTAATGAGACTAGAGACAATAACTGAGTTTCTTTTGTGCTAACTCAGGCAGTGGTTGCAGGGATGCATGGTGGTTTTTTGTGACCTTGTGACATTTAGTATAAAGCTCCAAAACACATCGACAGTAATTTAGTTCTCATCCAGGCAACGCAACAAAAGGCTCTTTTGTTAGTTGTTTTCCATTCTGGCTGCATTACAAATGCTAAAACGTAGTCTTAAAATTGTACAATAGGCTTGAATGCATCACGGGCTTCCTTTGTTGAACCCAGTGAGAGTCATGAAACCTTAAACTTTTGTAAGACGTTAACAAATATATACAGTTTGCAGATCTACTGAAGTCTATACTAAAAGCAGTAATAACACCCATAATTAATAAATGACAGCTGGTTATTTGTGAATTTTTATGACGTGACGTTTTACAGTTCCAGGATTTATATGCAAGATAAACTTCCAATTGCTATTGTGCTTTTAATGAATAAATATAAGGACTAAATATAGTTTCTAATATATGTAGTCGACACAAAAAGCTGCAGTGCGAGTCTGCTTTCATCTTCTGCACTTCAGCACAGAACTGCTGTACCTGCTGCTGTGGGCATCACTGTTAATGTCACTGGTGTTTGTGTGTGTTGCTGGTGTGCAGATTAGTCTATGTGCCTAATGAAACACCCATTTAATGCAATCCAACATTGTCACAGTTGAGCGTGCCCCTTTATACAACCCTTTTACATCAGAGGTGTGAAAAAACTGATAAAACTGCGTCATAACACTTTAATCAAATGGCTCTCTAAACTTGCTGAAAATAAGACCATCTTAAACCAGCCTAAAGTGGTTTGCTGGTCTTAGCAGTTTTAGGCTAGCTTATGTCCAGGCTTGACAAACTTGTATTTTGTTGGTTTCACGGGTTGGTCAGCGATCAAATACTCAAACAGTCTAAAACCGGTATGGTCAGACAGGGACACCAGCTGACTAATAGCTAGTTTAACGTCTTTTAAAAGCATGACATGTAAACGTTACGTTTGCATTCCTTACGTGCGGATCAGTTACAGCCAGTGATGAAGCTGGAGCCTCATTAATTGACACCATGACTCAACTTGTGTGCCGTCGGCTCCATTTTCTTACAGGGATGCATTAGCACTCTGCTGCAACCTAACCTGTCAGTTTCCAGCGTGTGAATCAGCGGATATGTCACCTGCTGCTCTCGAACGCTTCCAAGGACATCATCACCCATGACTTGTCAGTTAAAAATGCTTATATGCAACATGTTATATGCAACTCTCATCACTTTCTGAATAACTTTAAGTAACCGAATATAATATAAAATAAGAATATAATATAAAAGAAGCAACTGAATAACTTTATTTACTGAATTGTGTCATTTTACCTTAAATAACATGACATCCTGTTTTGCAGATGAGAAGTTAAAGCTGCATCTCTTTCAACTAATTGAAGAGACATACATCAACCTAAAGTATTTAGTAAGACACAATACATAATGTACATGTGTAATTAGATACAATTTTAGTTTTCATTTAAAATGCTGTTCAAAACGAACTACATCTTGATGAACTACATCTGTGGTACCTGCAGACTTTTTTTTTAAAATCTGCAACAGGAAATCAGAAAGTTGTCTCATCTTTCAGAATTTTAAAGTGCCCCCTCAGGTGGCCAAAGGTGGAACTTCAGTTTGGAGGACACGTAAAGGCCCAGAAATCCCAGAAGGATTTTTCCTGTGTTGCCTCTTGGTTTGATATCATGTTGTCTACATTAATGCAACAGCATTCATACACTTTTATATGTGTCTTGTATCTATGCAATTGTATCTGTGGTTTTGTTTCCTGCTTGAGTTCTTTAAGGTGCTTTAAGATGCATTTTGACTTCTTAATGCTGATTTGTTTCCAGTAGTTTACAGTGTGAATGACATCTATCAGATGTGCTGTACACTAAGGGTGAGAGGAAATATCTATATTTGTTTCCCAGGTCATTGACAGTCAGATGAAGGTAGAACAGCTACTGTTGCTTTTAATTTGATTGAGATAGCGTGTACGTCAATATCAAATTTATACCTGACCATCTGATACCATTTGGCATCACTTATTGAGAGTCATTTAAAGCAGTGGCTCTGATTTTGAGTGGTGACCCAAAATAGTACCACATACAACTGTTATTTGTTGAGTGATATTTTGTTTTACCTTGCATAATTTTTTTTATACTTTTTTATACTTTTCAAGTCATATAAATTTATACCAAATTATAATGAAGCTTGATTAAAAATCATGACCTTTGAAATCAATAACAGAAGACAAGGGTGTTGTTTTCTTGTCCCTACTAAAAGATATTTATTTAACTATGCATGATTATTTGACTACAACATGATTATTTGACTACAACATGATTATTTGGCATTGTAGTTTTTGCGTTTAGCATTTGATTATGCCCAGAACAGACCTGTAAACCATATTTGGGTCACAACCCACCGGTTGAGCACCACTGATTTGGGGAATACAATACAAAAATGTACTCTATAGAAATATTTGGTAAAACTTATATATATAAAAATATATAAAAAAAATATTTGGTGGCACACGGTTAACCTCAACAAACCTCTGACATGAGCTGAATGAGAACTACAGTTTGTCAGCATGTTTTTCAATGTCAGGCTGAAATACACATACACGCAGTTTAACAATTCATTCTAGAATGCTGACATACTTTACTAATGACCTCAGAAGTTATTTTAAGATATTGATTAGTACCTGCATGAATGTATCCCAGAAATAATGTCGGCTTATATTGTATCTACCCCAATCTGGAGCTGCCTGAAAAACCATCACAAACATACTAAAGGTTTCAACCTTAAACAATACTGAGGTTGAAAACTCTGAGGTCACAATTTTGCGTTTAGGTTCAGCAAGAGTCACATGTCACAAATGAAAGTTTATTAGATTTTAGGGTTTGATGTGCCCTCCAAGACAAACTTCAATGTTTCTATGATTGTGATCTGGTAAAAAATGTAGATCACTTCATATGGTCACTATATTAAAACTATGATACACTTATGATATATTGTATTCTGCATAATTCATAATAAAGCAATGTATTACAGTAGAGAATAATACAAAAGCATTTTCATTAATGGACTGTAGGTGTGTTTACAGTAATACAGACATACACATTATGGATTGTGAGTACACACTGTCAGTGTTGTCAGAGTGATTTGTAATTCAACAGGTTCTGCCATGGTTAACTGTGTGCATGCGCTGTGGTTGCACAAGATAAGCCAGCGTACAGAAAGTTAGTTATCCATAATCACAGGATGAGACTCACCTCTCTGTAGCCCCTCATTCAGGCTGAAATATGTCACAAACAGCAGTAATGGAATGTTTCTATGGAGCTTCATGTTCACCACAGAACGTGAATCAGCTTTAAAATCCATTCGTCAACCTCATATCAAATCCTGAAATGATGATGGTAGAGTGTGTGTGTAGCAGACGGGTCGTATGGTCAGTTCGTGTCGCTCTGCTCATGTGGTTTGCTGAAGATGGACAGGGTCAGCTGCTGGATATGCTTACAGTGATATGGGGGGGATACAGAGATACAGAACATACCAACAAATCTGGATTTGGGGAACATGTTTTAAGCACATTTTGTTGTTATCGTTTAGTTTATATAGTGGATATAAAAAATGTGCTGGCAAAAAAGAAATATAGATAGATTTTAATAAAATAAATGCAAAGAGAATTGCTGTAAATCTAAGAGTGTCTCAATGTTTTCTGCTTGTGGCAATCAAGTTAAATCCTCAAATAAACAATATTACTTCATAAAACCCCATAATATTCTATTGTATAACACTGCCATGCCATTTTACACAATTGGCTTTAATCATGATTCAGAGACTAAATGATTCAACTGTGCCAATTAAATCATATTCGTTTTCTTTGCTGAAAGTCAGATGAAGAAGTTGTGCTCCTCTGTCCATGCTGGACTCAGAAACACACACCAGCCCTCCCTCACTCATAGCAATAGCATGACAAGCACAGCCTTTGCATTCAAGTCGCCTTTGTATGGAATTACCCACCTGTTGCTCACTGGCCCTTATGTACTGATTTATTTTAGGCTGGAGACTGAGTGACTGTTTAATGCCTCGTACTCTCTGCTTTTATCTTTTTAAGGCAAGATATCTTATTCTGATGCACAATCAAGCACAAAATTAAAAACAAAGTGGTTTGACAAACATCTTTTTTTGCATGTTTATTTTATAACTTTATAAGTTATGCAAGCAAATGTTTCAATGGGTCTAAAATATTAGAAAACCATCTTAACTGCAGAGTTACATGCTGTACATTTTGGAAATCATGTATAGAGCCATTGTTAGGGTAAGACAACTGCCCTATGCTGCATACATTTTAAACCAAAAGCTCAACAAAGCGGTTCTCATTCACAATAATTTGATCAATTTAGTCTACTTAAAATAAATAAACTATAATGACTGCCAAACCACAGAATCACATTTGAAAGAAACACAGCTAAAAGATGAACATTTCTTAAATTAGCTACATATTATAGCTAATTTATATACATTTATATACATATTATATACATTTTTTCATTAAGATGTAATGCCATAGCAGCTATAATTATACTATGATACTGATGAAAAAATAGCTTCATTAAGAGCCTCTTGCCCCTAAAAGCAGTACCAAGTATTGGTACTAAAAAGATTCTAGATTCTTAAAAAGTGACCTAAATAGTTTCTACAGAATTCATTATATAATGAATTCCATAGAAACTATTTAGGTCACTTTTTAAGAATCTAGCACTGTGGACATTCATTATAAAGTGAAATATGAAGTTCATTGTGTAAAACTGAAGACAGCTGTAATTCCTCCACTGCTCCTAACAGTGTCACCCCTGTGTTTGGCAAACACTGAGACATTACATTCAGTGATGAGTCAATCAGCATTGTGCAACACAATATGATTGAAGCAAACAGTGTCTCCAAGACCACAAGGCAGTCTGACATCAAGTCTACTGTGTATTGACCCTGTACACAGTGAGTTGGAAAGACTCGCGTTTTTATTATGCGTGGTCATGATGACCTCGAGTAAAAATGAGTTTCTGAAAGCCAAAATGAATTATTGCATATTTATTTGAGATTTGTGGACAAATGTATTCTTGTGATCTACATGTCAGTATCTGTCAGTCTGTCCTCATGTAAATCATTTGCTGATTACAGGAAGTGATTACAAGATTGCAGACACTTCTATATGGTTTCAGTGCCTTAGATTTTAACTCATTGTTGCTTATTTCATACCGCCATCTACTGTGTAGTAGGAGAACTGCCTCGACACCATATGCCAGGAATTTCAATAATGCTCATTCTTGTTCAGCAACTCCAGAGATTTCAAAGGGTGAAAACACATCCAGTCTGGGAACTTCTTGCTTCTGTTTTTATTTTTTACTTTGCACATTTTAACAGCTACAGTAAAGCTAATGCAATAAACAATATACATTAAATGCAAAATGCACACGTATAGAAAAGTACAGACAAAGCATGGCAGTGTGTCTTTTAAAAGGTGTTATATTGCATACACCAATGAGTTTAGAATGCTGGACAAAGGTTGAGGGTCAACGTGCATATGTGCCATTTTCTGAATCTTGTGACTTTCAGTAGTGTCTCTTTACTTGATGAATCCTAAAGACTTCTGCTGTAGATACGCACCAGTTGTAGGGAGGCTGCATTCATATCACACAAAGAGGGAACAGCAAATTCTGGGGCAAGATTTAAGGTCCAATGAAAAGCCTTCAGGAATGTTGTAATGATATAATTCTGTCCCTTAAAATACAGCACATTTATTGGCAGTGAAACTTCTTAGATGGCAGTTATTTAAATGGTTTTATTTGACATTTAAATACTTTTGTGTTATTTACTTATTTATAAACTTTTACTAAATACTTGGTACTGCTGTCAGACCCCTGAAAACTTCAATCACTGTGTAACTTGTTTCGTATTTATTTTGCACTGTTTTTTCTTTGATTTTTAATGTATTACTGTATCTGAATTTCATTTTTTACTTGACCCCTACTGAGTGTCATTTTACTTTTATTAAACAAGCTGTAGCTGATCACAAGGCATATACAATGTCAAAATAATCCGTGTGTAATGTTTCTAGAGGAACTGATTAATCAGATTCATTCCTCAAACATTGTATTAAGATTTTCTTATCATGGTACGCCATATGCATACCAAAATTAACCCTCCCTGTTCTGGTGAGGTATTCAGGCTGTGAGATTTATACCTATGGGTGTGTTTATACACATTGTTAATCATTCCCAGAATGCACCTGGAGAGGTGAGCTAGTTCAAGTTACAGCACAACTGTGTCACAAACTCCAGGAAAACACCTGACAGGGACTCTCCATTCTGCCCCTCATTGCCTGGCTCTTCTTATCTGATGTGATACCGCTATAGCTGCGGCTCAGGAAGAGATATGTGACCTGTTCCTTTGTAAGTCCAGTAGTATTGGATCAAAGGCGGCGGCAGGTGAGTAAGCCCTGCTGTGCTATTGTTTGTGTGTGCTACTGCAGGATTATGTATGTTACATCAGGTTTGTCTATGAGTGGTGTGCTTTGATTTTATGTTGCTGGTACTGTAGTTGTCTTCATTGAACAGTGACTAAGAATAAGCGTATTAGGCAATGATCTCCCTAGACAGCTAAGGAAGTGTAAACTTCAAACTGAAACGTATTGGTCAATGTGACAATATGGGCTGGAAATCTGAAATAAGTTTGTGTTCTAAGGTGGTTTCTTGAACTGAGGGTGAATTTTATTTTAACACAATCTCTGTGGCTTTATATTAACTTAATTAACTGTTTAATCTATTTTCTTGTTTGATTGCATAATGCCATTAACTCCACGTTGCACTGAAGCAGAGCTGCTGACAGACGTATTTACATGCAGATGCAGATCTTTTATCGGTCAAATCTTTTAAAAGCTGCATTGCTGCAGAGCACGAGTTGTATTTGTGATTTTCACAGAGCATGCGCTGACTTGAATAACCACACCACTCCCTCAAGGCACAAATTCAATGAATTTCACAGTCCTGGACACGCAAAGTGAAAGTACAACCCACACAATGCTAAACACACAAGACCAGCGGTCCTTTTCTGACAGTTAACTCTGACAGCATGTTAGCAAAGAAAGCGCTATTCTCAATGGGGTCTGTTTGCTGCTTACACATTTATATAGACTATTGAAGTAGCCCCAACTCACATACCAGAGATACTGTAAATGCAGCCAAAACATGTTTGGACACAGCTGGAACACTTTAAAAAATATCCTGAGATCAGCAGTTTTGACTTGAACAGTGTGTTTTCTTTGTAGATCTGGTTGGTTTGTTGAAATGAATGCAAGAGAGTTAACCTCTATTGTTCAAATCGGTGCTGGAAAATCTTGCTCCAGGTCAGTAGTCATTTTGTGATAACTGTATTATAGCTATTTTTCAAACTAGTGAAAAGAATAAGTAATAATCTGGCAGACAGGATATTGACTAGAGTGATGTTAAAATGTTTAAGACCTTAAAGAACATTTGGAATTTAGCTTGGAAATTAAAAGCAAAATAAAAATAAATAAAAAATACGAAGTAAAGTAGTAAGACAAAAATGATAAAGTAAAACAAAAGAAAGAAATGTAATTCTGTACAATTTCTAGGTCAATAATCAACAATCAAATATTTGACACTGCATTTGTACAAAAGGTCAGATTTCCTTGCTTCCATTAAAGCACATGCGATGCTTTTGGAACATTTTTTAAATTACACTAGAGTAACACAGATTATCCGGTTTTACACACATTTGTAGTGTGCATGCTACATGCTGTCATTAAAGCGAACAACAAAAAGGCTACATTTTCAGAATTACATGTAAGATTTTTTAAAATGTGAATTTTTAGTTAAACCTTTAATTCAATGACAACATATATACTGGTGACGAAAGTTTTTAATTGTCATTTACAGAGAGAGACACAAAGAAATTATGTTTTGTACTTTTAAAAAGACTTTTTTTGGTAAACGTCTTAACGTTTTGGTTAAGAATAAACTTAAAAAAAACAGTAATTATGCAAGTATATAACAGGGCTCTGTTCAAATTACAATTTTATATGTCCAGATATACAAATACAAATAAAATGATAATTTTAACTTCATGTTAGTTTTGTCTTTCTCACTGAATTTCTCACTAATCTTTTTTAAAGGGCTGAATTGATCTCTTTATTGAACACCTACAACTGCTTTCTTAAAGACAAAACACAGCTGCAGCTCACTGTTCATGAGGTAAAGCATAAGTGCTCCATCTTAATTAATGATTATGAATTCATTACAATATTGATTTTTAATGTATGACCTATCAGATATGTGAGCTTTAATTTCAGGAGGCCCTGTTTGGACCTTGATACTTGGATCTTTATAAACAGTTTTTGCTGCCCTCTTCAGCCAACGAAGAGTATAGCAATCATTAATGCACAGTCCCACTTTCTGCTTTTATAGCATGCAGAACAGGTGACACTAGAAGGGATCCTGGTCATCTCCTGGGGTGTAAAGAGGCCCATTCAGCTACAAATACAAGACGAAAAACAGAATCTTTCAAATGACTCTCCAATCAAATCCCCAGACCTACTCAGTCCACTTGGAAACAAAAGGTTAAATATGTTATTATCCGGTTATCCAGTGGTGTGGAGTAGGGGAGGAGGATTTACTTTAAAAAGTACTTCAGGATCTAACTAACTTATTGCACAGTCTTGGTTAGGAAAAGCTATTGCAATTTTCAATTGTTTTAATTGTAATAAGCTAATATGTTTTAATGAATAAATTGATTAGGATTACAGCATATAAAACTTTCCCTAGCAAATTCTACCTTCACTGTTCACTGTGCTAACATGTTTTCATTTCACTTCACTTGTTTACCCGACAACTATTAGAAAACGTGATGATTTGGGAATTGTAGTTTGGCCTTTGTGTAATTAGACTGAAATTTACTGAAATATAATCCTTTGTGACAACTTCCCTTTGTGACAACTATCCTGTTCTCCTTGAGCGACTCTTTCCAGCGAAAGTGTTTAGATATCAAATTAATATTGATTCAAGAATGTTTCTGTTTATTGCAACCGTTCTCAATTCCACCTCAGATTTTATGTCTCTGGCTTTGAACACGCCAGATTCAAATCATTATCATAATCGAAATCATAATTAGATTTATTAACAGACTGAACTGGATACACAAAACATACAAAATGACATGAAAAAAGAAGACAAAATTTAAACACAGTTAATACAAAATAAACTGTTTTTAAACATAGACTATGTTTTTCTGATGATCTAACAGCATGTCTCATCACTGACAGGGGTATGACGCGCTGGGGAGAGTTTGATGATCTTCATCATATTGATGAGCTTGAGGAAGTTATTCAAGACGGATCAAAGAAACCTGACAGACCTACTGAAGGTTCAGATATTGCTACATTTAGTCGTTTAATTTGTGTATTTGATCATTTATAGATTTAACTCCCAAAGGAAAACACTTACACACTAATAAATGTATTAACAATATTAGTTTCTGTCATAATATAAAACCATTTTGTTTAATAAATTTTACATACTGTAGCTAACATCATCACAAATCTCTTCAGACTATATTGAATATGAAAGCAAGACTCTGAGGCCTTTTCGGCTTAAGTCAGTCAGTGATGAGAGTCCAAATCTGTTCCGAACCGTGAGTGATGCCTCGCTTGTAAAAATGAGGGTGAAGAGTAAGAAGATGGCAGAGAGACAGAAGAACAGAAACTATCGTTTTTCCATTAATGGACACTTCTACAACTACAAGGTTTGTAACAACTACAAGGTTTGTAATTAAAAGCTACAGAGATACAGAACCTTCACTCTTAAAAATAAAGGTTCTTAAAATGTTCTTTACAGTGATGCAAGGTTGAAAGGTTGAAAGTGATGAAAGGTTCTTACCTTTCATAATCTAAAGAACCATTTCCACAACAAAGAACCTTTTGTGATAAAGATGTTAAAGGTTCTTTATAAAACCACACACCCCAAAATGGTTCTTCTTTGGCATTGTGAAGCACTTTTTTTGAAGAGTGTTGGTTGAGTTAATTGGATTGGAGGCTTTAGGGTTTGGTTTTGAGGTGGGATTATCATTAAGAAAAGTATTTTTTATTATTCATAACATTTGACAAACAAATGAATCAATACTTTTCCAAAAGAAGGATTGTTGTAAATGTTCTGTCAGTTAACCTTAACAAAACATAAACAAAACATGCTTAACGTGGAAACATCTAAAATAAATTATTTTATTAACTGTTTTAATGAACTATTAACTATTTTATTAAAACTATGACTGAATCAACGTGGCTATACTGAGTGATATCAACAAAATGCCAGATCAGGTGGAACGTTGAGGTAAAACTACACATTTCCCTCTTCTTACAGTGTGAGAGGTTAGTTTAGTTCTCAGAACACTGAAAATATTAGTCAGAGATATTTTCTGAGTCATGTTGTTTATGCAGACGTCCATTTTTACACCATCATATGGAGCAACCACAAACGTCCACATCAACAGCAGGATGACAACACAGGAAGTCATAACACAGCTTCTTCACAAATTCAAAGTTAGTGATTCTGCCTCTAATGGATTACTTACTTCTAGTTTCTCTTTGATGTATTTGACTGATTCAACTTAAATTTATTTTGCTTACATACTTCTTACATTTGCCCTTACCTTTCCTCCATGCAGATAGAAAACAGTCCAAACGAATTTGCCCTGTACTGTATTCATCAAAGTGGAGGTATGTAGAAACTTATTATTCCAAGTTTCACGTTTAACCTTTGGACAAATCTAGCAAACAAATACATTCAGAACTTTCTATAGAAGTTTCTGGGGCCTTGTTTAGTATACGAGTATATAGTAAACAAGTATACAAGTAGCCTATACAGTACATTTCTGCAGTTAGAATTCAAGTCAAGTACCATCAAGCCACAAAACTGCTACATTTAAATTACAGTAGGTGTAAGACTTTAAATTACAGTAGGTGTCTTGAGCTACTGTTTTTACATAAGAAAGAAACATTTGATACAATGAACCAATTGTGTAAATATTATATATCATTATATTGTTCGTAGAGAAAAGAAAACTAAGTAGTTCAGACCTGCCATTATGGGAACGTGTTCTACAAGGACCATCAGACAGCATTATGAGAACGTTCCTCATGGACAGTGATGAACAGGAAGTTAGCATTGATGTGAGTCATGGCTCCCAAGTGACCTACATGAATGTGTGTTTCCTACTCAAACCACACTGACGCCTTGTTTCCACTGGTTTAATAGGTAGCTCAGTACCTGCATCTAGAGCAGCCCGTTTTAAAGGTAGTACTGCAGAAACTGGAGGAACAGGAACATCAAGAAATACAAAAGATAATATCAAAGTGAGTCTATTTCATGAATAATTGAATTTCTTATTGCATTTTTATGTAATCGTTAGCGGCTATATTCCTATTAATCAATGGTTACGCAAACAAGTCAAGAGTTTAGTTATTTTACACATAGAATAATCATCATTATAAAAGCATTTAAAAGTAACAAATGAAATATGCAGTGACTATAAGTGAAGTCAACTTAATGTTTTATATTGTCGTTTGTTTTAACTAGCCACTGAAACTGACTAGATTATATCTCTGCACACACTGCTGATTGTCTCAGTCAACATGAATCCTGAGACGTGTTTCTTTGATACAGTATTACATATAATCTTTCTAAAACATAAATCATACATTCAGTAAAGTGTGTCAAAACTTTAGATTAACTAGATTTTTACTTTTGCAGGTACGAATATCAACGCAATCTCATACTGCAATGGATACATAAAAAGTTGCCTGTTAAGACTGAGACAACAGTATAAATAAAGACCTAAAACAGATTATGGCAACTGGAGACTGTTTTCCACTTGGCATCATTCACAGAGTCAAACGAATATGGAAAAAATGACATCACTGCAGGGAGAACTTACAAGAAAAGCAGAATTTGAGATCCTGAATACATGCATGTGCGACATTTAAACATTTATTGACTGTTATGTTTCAGGGTGAAATGTATATAATGTAAAATATTTTTCACTTCAATGTAAATTATAATATTTATCATGTGATTAATGTGATTACCAAATTAAACACTGGTATATGAAGATGTTGTTTATTTGTAAATGATTATATTGCTAAACATTTGCTTTCAAGATTTCCAGTTTAAAAATTAAAAACAAAAACAGTAACTGGAAAAATGAGGACTTTTGAAAATTAAATCAGCCTGTTCAGGCAAACGTTCCATTAAAGTCTATTGAAATAACTTTTTTACAAAACTCTTACAAAACAACTGCTTCTTTGCTAAAAAGTATTTGCAATGGCAAAGAATTTATTATTTAAAGAATTAATTTATTTTAAAGTTATTTTATACTTCATTTACTTTTTGTTTGGATAAAAACAAATGTTCATCATCTCTTTTACTCATTTTTAAAGTCAAAACATATCTTATAAAACATTTTCTCCATACATATTAATACATTCCTCAAACGGTATCTAGCCTGCATACTTGAACCTTGATATCAGTTAGCATGTTTACATTAGTAGAATAACGTGTAGCTCACTACCCAAACTACACAAACGTCTTATTCCAGCATGTCTGATGTTGTGGGTGAGAAAACTATGTCTGTATGAAATTCAAGAGACTGTTTTGCATGTTTTCCTTTCCACCTCATGCTGATCATTCCGTGGTGTGAAGGAGACGACAAACTTACAAGCCAATTGCTGAAAAAGAAATCATAACATCAAATGTACAGTACAGGTGGTATGCACGTATAGAGTTTTAACACTGTCTACAGACATTTGTTTTAAATACCTTATTTGTCATGGCACAAGACTCAATATCCACATTTTCTGATTTAAGACATTTGGTCTTTCCAATAGTGGCCTCGATTTTGAAGTTTATCTTATTTGTAACCTAGAACGGGTGAAAAAATCACTTTCGTAAATTGTGAATGAACACAGTTATATTATAATTATAAAATCATGGTTTAATGTCAAATACTGCACCTGAGTGTGAGCAGATGAAACGCTGATGAGTTTAAAATATTTCTTCGCTTTGGACTCCGTGTTAAATCTCTCCACAGCTTTCTTTGCAGCTTCTTGAACGTCTTCTCTTTCTGGGTTGGCTTCAGCCCAACCACCGAGAAGCTGGACTTTTCCTGTGAGAGGACAAAAACCAGAAATCAATACACTCACTTTATAACATGAAGCAGGACTATACGGACACATGCTGACTATACTGTACACTGACACAGCTTTGTCTTTGAACTTGTTCAACATCAAGATTACAGGTCACAATGTATGACAGTGTGAGGGAAAGTGTATATTTTTGTCACTGGGACAGATCACCATTTCTTTTTAAAACATTTTAAGAATCTGTTACGGATGCATAATAATAATAATTAAAGAAATAGCATGTTACAAACATATACTTAAAGAGCTAAAGTATATCATGTCACATGACATCTATTGCTGTCTGATATCTGATACTGTCATATCACGTTCCAGGTAGATCATATACTTTTGCAGTAATATTCTACACTGGTGTTATTTAGAAGATTTCACATATGCAGACCAAAGAACACAATCAAAATATATTTATATAGAGTGATAAAAGCTTACTTGGTACAATGATAACTTCCTCCAAAGGCTGATCAGCTTGGCTGAGGTGAAACACAGAGAGGAAGGAGACAAGCAGAAGGAAGGATATATCCATGTCTTCAGTTGGTTTGTCTCTGAAAGAATGAGTGAGGGTGTGAATGACAGAACAGTTTTAAAATTCTGCCATGAAGTCAAGGAATGTCTGACGCATCCTGCTGCTCCACACCCTTCCAACCACAGAGGGTGGAGGGAGTGTGACGCTCACTGCTATAATGAGCCAGGAAGAGTGAACGCACACAGACGTTATGTCAAGAGTTGTGTTTATTTAGGTGACTGTGCGTGCGTCTGTGTCCTGATACAGGAAATAAATCTGCTTAGTGCTGTAAGCTGCTGCCCTGCTGCCAGTACACATACAGCTTTTCTGTTTACACATACAACTTCCTGTTACTTACAGGTGAAGATTACAAACACTTGAACTAAATCTGAGAACAACTTAGATAGAATATTTCCTTTTAATGTAAATTCAATAAATATGTGACGTCTTAGAAGTCACAAATACCCAGGAAAATAACTAAGATCAGACATGTCACTGGTGTATCGTAAAGAGAACAAACTGGGTTTTCTAGAAACACCTTTTTTTAAATGACTGACATCACAATTCAAGTGTTATAGACAGGGAAAGGTTTTAGGTATATTAAGCAAATGTTGTATTTTCTCATAAAACATTCATATGAAACTTTAAAAACTTCCTATGTTATGCAGATTACCTGGTATTCATATATAAATGACTGTATATATAAATGATATATATAAAAAATCATATATAATTGATACTGCAGATATTATATTTATGTTTAAGGAAATATATTTTATTGTCAAATGCTTCTTATGCTCTGTGTCTTGTGCTATAGTGATGATAAAAAATGCTGGTAAAATGATCACTTATTTGTACTAAATAGTGTGACCAAACAGGGAGACAAATGCCTTTCACCAAAGCAACATTTGAAAACAATCTAGAGCACGTGGCACAAAGCTCACACCCTTACTGCCGCCCAAAAGCCCAAACAAAACAATGTTTGTGTGGCCCATTTGTACATAAAGGCCATGCTGACAAAGCACAATTGATACCTGACTGTGTTTTATAAAATACTGTTATTCATTACTTGTGTTTTATATTTTAGTTTGTTTACAATAAACTATATTTTACTTTTTATAAGGATTATAATTAAATGATCTCATCTGGCCTTAAAAATGGTTAAAAGTCTGGCAGCAAAGTTTCCAGACGGAGTCTGAATGGAATCATGAAATAAATTGTAAAAATACAGATCAAATTTTACAGTCAAAAGTAATTAAAGCATATTGCCATTGAAAAATGTTTCTTTAAATAATTACAATGCAATAAAAATAACTACTTTTTAGGTTAATCCCTGTAAATGTTTACTGTAAATGACTGTTTTACAAAATTACAATAAAAATACAGATCAGACTGAAAATGCCCTACTACTAAAATATGGGTTATACTATGTCTAAAACAAACAGTGTATAGAAAAGTAATTTAAAAGCCTGTAGATTTACTGCAATAATCAATCATTTTAGTAAATCGCAAACAAATATTTATTGTTTTATTCATTTTATGCGTTATTTTATGTGCCAGTGGAACAACAATTTTAGTATGTCAGAATAATCAAACATAGCTAGATTACAAAGACAATCACTGTAAATGCAAAACGAAAGAATATAGGATAATATGGATAAGATATGATATTTATAAAACAAAAAAGGACACACTTAAAGATTACTTAGATATATTGAATCCTTGGCAAATGCTTATTTAAAACTGTTATAAATTCTATGTAGGATTTAAAGCAAATTTTACTTTCAAACTAGTCCTACAATCTTGTCTACGTTCAGATGGCACGTACAACCCCTAGAAGACTTGCCCATCTTTTACTACACATTTCAGATTGAACACACTTGGACACACCTGGACTGCTATTGTCATCTTCCACAATCTTTCCACATGACCTGAAATTACAAATATATATTTATATATAATAAAATGAGTATATAAAATACTGGTATACATTTTACATTCACACATTCCAGCACAACACATTTTACTCCCAACTTGTCACATATTAGCGTCAGCCGCCCCCTCGTTTCTTGCCTCCTTACAGTGCAATCAGACAAAACAAAAGTTATGTTAACACTTCTGAAACACAAATATAATAAGAGTTATATTAAATGATATCCTGACTGTTTCCAGATTTAAAATGACAGTGGATGGTTTTCATTATTTTGAAGCTCCTAAAAGTATGTCCATCCATCATAAAAGTTATCCAGGGAGTTAATGCATGCATTCTGAAGCGAAACGATACATTTGTAAAAACAAACGTAATTACGTTTAATAAACGCTTTCCTGTAGCTCAGTGGTTAGAGCATGGCGTTAACAACGCCGAGGTCATGGGTTCGATCCCAGGGATTGCACATACTCAATGTATAGTGATCAATGTGTAGTATAATGCAATGTAAGTTGCTTTGGATAAAAGCGTCTGCCAAATGCCTAAATGTAAATTACTATTTTGAACATATTTAGGGATCAAAATGGCCGTTTTGAATGTAAACATGTCTTTATGCAAGACTACACCGAATGGAAAAACTGAGCTCTGACAGGGACCTGGTGTATATGAACCAGTACCTAAACCTTGCAATTTGTGGTCATATCTTTTTCCTTGAGAGTGATCCAAATATTTGTGGCTTGAAACAGAAGGAAAACTGACTGGTCGAACATAATACATTAAGCATATTTTAGGGAATCAAATGATGTGAAATGTTTATTCATTGTATATAAATGTGTTTTGTTTTTATGCAGCTTTGTGTATTTTTACTTCAAAAAGTGTCTCAGACTATTATCACACTGGACTGCTAATACGCTGGTTATGAGGGGGCGGAGACTGTTGCCCTTTAAGAGCGCATCATTGAGAGACTCGGGGGCATCTTTCAGTCACGTGGTGGGGCTGTAGTGCGCAGCGTGGATGTCGTCTGTGGAGGGAACGTGGGAAGCAGTGTGTTGGGATAACACACCGCGAGTGAGTGTCGTGGCAGTGCTAATAACACACGAAACGCTGTAAGCTGAGTGTGTGTGTGACGGGGTACTGGCGACAAGACACGAGACACCGAGATTTAAATAGAGGCGCGGTGAGCATGACGTCGACCGAGAGCGTCACGTGTACAACGCGGGATTTTAACGGGACTGGGTAGCAGATCGCTACCCAGTCATATTGTGAGTAACTTGTCAGTATTTAATCTACCAAAGTCCATTTTAACAGACGAAAACCCGTGTTGACCTAACAGCACTTAAAGTTGTGACTAGAGACCATAACTAATGTGTTGTCAATACCCTGGCCTATAGACACTAATCCTTTCCTTTGATTGTGTGTTGTGACACTGGTTTGGAGTTGATTGTGGGACTTTGTGTGCACAAGAGACTGGTAGTAATATGTGTTTATGTGTGAAGTAGGCTGTAGATACTGGCAGTGTTCTGTTTTATTCGTTTTAGTGATGAGGTGCTTGAAGTACTGTTGCAGTGGGAGCAAACTGCCTGCTGTTGCCCAGAAAGACTGCGGTCAGGCCAGCCGCCAGGCTAAAGAGCATGTGTGTGTGTGTATATATATATATATATATACACACACACACACACACACACACACACATATATACACACACAGTCTACAAAAAAAGCTATAGAAATAGTTCTAGATTGCACAGACCACTTTCACCTCAGCGTGAGAGTACACCTCACCACAGTGTCACCAGCACAGTGTCAGGACTGTCTGATGTGGAATTACAAAATAAGAGCCCCCCACAACTTTCATATTTCCACTGTCTATATTAAAGTTCCAGATTGCACAGACCACTTTCACCTCAGCGTGAGAGTACACCGTGCTACAGTGTCAAGTACACAACAAGATGTTCACATATTAAACATTTTCACATGTGAAATACAACATAAGTAATCAGTAAAAAAAAGTTTTTATAAAGAAACATTTAATAAGAAATCAGCACTCAATGTAATCAAAACAAATAAAGTAAATTGTAAATTAACAAGAATAATTTAAAATAACTATATTCAACCAAAATAATTATTTAAGAGCACAGTATGCAGTCATTAGCTCTGGCCTCTTCCAGGTCTTCAGTCATACCCAGACACTCTTCATGGAACCACCTTTCACATGTGTCAGCTTGGATCTAGAAATGTAGAAGCCAGAGATATCAGGGAACTGCTACAGTTTAATATCACTATTGCTTTTCACATTCAAGTTTTCCTTTATCAAGTGAATAACACAGTTACCCAGTTTATCACGATGCACAGATCCAAGAGTGTATGAACACATGGCACAGTTATTGGCTTCATCGAACACTGCAATGTTCATATAAACAAAAATTAATTTAAAACAAACATTTGACGGTCAATATCCTTGTTTACATAGACAGCCTTAAAATATCAACATGACATACTGCAAAGATTGCATTAATTCCAGTTTGGTAAGAAACACAAAACTAAGACATATTCAGGTAATCACTAAACCTATCCTTTAAATCAGGCTATATTACCTCCAGTGACAATAACATTGTGTGTAACTTGTTTCATGTGCAAAATGGGGAAGCCTAAAAAAGGCTTCTGCATAGTGATCTGTAGTTGTTATTTTCCATAGCTGTTCACTAAAGTTTCGTCACCATGTATTATTACCCTTGACTGTAGAGACCATCAGATGTATGTGGCTAATGCAGTATTGTAATTGTTAACGCATGTGAAGGTTTTTTTCCCCCAAAAGCCTTTAAAAATGGTGATGTTTCCCATTTTTGACTGGCACTTAGGGCTGCACGATTATGACATTGTTGATTATTCCCTTGAAATTGTCATTGCAATTATTAATTATGATCACAATTTACACTTAATGTTTTAAATAACTTTATACCATTGTTTGAGGCAACTGTATGCCACATTTTTATAAATGATTTCTTCTTTAAATATAAAAAAAGTAAACATTTAAAAATTAAAACTGAGGGAAAAAAAACCTTTAGATAACCTGTACGAAAAATACACACGGACACATTTACATTTAGTCATTTAGCTGACGCTTTTATCCAAAGCGACTTACAAATGAGGACAGGAAGCAACTTCGATTACAATAAGAGACAACATTGAATAAGTG
>JAZGTJ010008955.1:3638-20166 GCA_036877575.1 Botia almorhae | reverse complement strand
CGTTTGGTTTTTCAGCAAATCCTGGCCCCTTACACAGACTTCCACTACAGGCACAACCCGGACACAGCAGAGGGTCAGCTCAAGTGAGTGTGCTACTTTAAAACCCTTCGTAGTCGCAGTAAAACAATATGAGGTCAATGCTTGAAAAAGCACCCATGCAGCCTCTCTCATGCTGCGTTTGTAAATGTGTGCTGTTTGTTGTTATAGAGAAGACCGGGGGGCCCGGTTTCTGGCCAGTAAGATGTCAATAGTTGCTTCCTTCCGCTCTTGGTCAGGTAAGCGTATCTTAATACTTCATTTCAGTTAGCATAAACCAGCATTAAGTGTTACAAAGGGTACAGATAGTCATAGCCAGATTTATACCCCCAATTCATGTTCTTCTTTTGTAATATTCTGCCCTGACTGGACTTATCCAAAGTGCATTCAAGGTGTGTATTCCCTGAAAATCGAACCTATGACCTTGGTGTTGCTGCTTTGCGCAAAGCTTTGTGGGCATAGACATCATACATACCTAGTCATAGCTTAAATTAAGTTAAATAGTAATGTGATTAGTTATAGAATTCTAACAGAACTCTTATTGGAATGCTGTTTTTTAGCTCTGATAGTTCACTTTATCAGTCAAATATCTTTTGGCATTCTAGATCTGTCACATCTGATGTTATCAATACTATAGAATGGATTGTGTAAAATTGATTGTTTTCCCTTCTGTTAAAACCAGTTCATCCAGTATGCATCTTTAAAGTTCTTTATGAATACACCTGTCATGCAGTAGGTGTGTGTGTGTGTGTTACGTTAATCTAGAAATCTTGTCTTGGACTGAACCCTTTTTGGTCTGTTGTACCTCCAGGCATCATTAACCTCTGCAGGTCAGGCAACTCTGGAATCCAGTCTCTCATTGGTCTGCTGTGTATACCAAATATGGAAGTGAGGGTATGATGAGATATAATTAGGTAGTGTCCTGTGTTTGTGTATATGTATATGTTATATATATGTATGTATATATATTTTTCTATGTATATATGCTGAGGTAGGTTTACACATTCATTTCTTCTCAGCGAGGTCTGCTGGATGTGATGTATGATATATTTAGACTTCCTGTTCCTGTGGCGACACAAGATTTCATAGAAGCTCTTCTCAGTGCAGGTAAGCGCTTCCTCTGTCTGTTCACGCTGATTGACACATTCCTTTCCAGACCTTTAAAATGTTCAATGTGAAATCACACAGACAGAAACACTGTCATGCTTTCTCTTTCCAGACCCCAGCAGGTTTCAAGATACCTGGAGGCTGTCTGATGGTTTTGTGGCCTCAGAAGCCAAAATCATACTTCCACATAGAGCGCGGTCTAGGTAAAGTGATCGGTTTAAGTAATCTTGAAGCTGAATAAATACCTGAAACGGAATAGACCTGTCATTCACCTTAAAGGGGTTGACTTGAAAATCTCACTTGTGTTGGCGTTCTTTTTATCCACCCAGACCTGATTTGATGGATAACTATCTTGCCTTGCTACTTTCTGCCTTCATCCACAGTGGACTTCTAGAGGTACTATAACCTATTTACGTTCTAAATGTGGATTACGAGTTTTATTGTGAACAGTTCCTTGATGCACGTTATGCCATACGTTTGGCTCTTGTTTCTCAGGCTGATGTAAGACAGTGAGCTAGAAGTCTTTAAACCAGTCTGACGTCTGTGTTTACAGGGTCTGGTTGAGGTGATCACCAGCAGTGATGATGACATTACCGTTCATGCAACCATTCTTCTAGGAGAGCTCCTGCACATGGTGTTGTTCCGCAGCCAACACTATTTATTATCGCAACACCTTAATCTTGCGTTGTGTCTCAAATGATCTAGATGAATCTTTGTTGTGTTTCAGGCCAACACCATCCTCCCTCATTCCCACAGTCATCACCTGCACTGCCTGCCCACCCTGATGAACATGGCTGCTGCTTTCAATATTCCTCAGGAGAAAAGACTGTGAGTTCGCTGGCTTGTCCTACATAGCTGGCAGTAGAACCAGCACAGCATCAGAGCTTTGTGATTATTCCCACCTGCCACTGTGATTTGATGGAAACTCGCCTGTGTTTGCCTGTGATTCACAGACGGGCTAGTGCTGCGGTAAATTGCTTAAAGCATTTCCACGAGAAGAAGAAACGGGGCCCCAAACCCAGCAGTCTGTACTTGGACCACATTATCCGCAAATCGCTGGCTGCTCATCACTGTCGGGACCAGCACCTCCGGCCCCAGAAAGACATTTATGTCATAAAGGTACATGCTGGTGGCTCAAGAAGCGCTGTGGAGTCTGTTTAAATAGGTGCCATGACATAAGGGGTCACAGGTCTGGGCTGGCAACAAAAAGTTGTAGGTTCCAGTCCTTTAAGTTGCTTTGGATAAATGTGTCAGCTAATTAGTATTTTGTTTGGGTTCCTAGGACACAGAGGACGGTCTGATGGCAAACCTCAAAGAGAGCCAGATTCTCAATCATAAGCAGAATTTGGAGTGGAATTGGGTTCTGATCAGTACCATATTGAAGGTAGGAGCTGCAGAATTGGATCTTTATATTGAGTATCTGAATGAACAGTTTGAAACACCTAAACAATACAACAAATAAATAAAGTTTCTAAACACACAAAAATCTTGGATCTGCAGTTAAAGCATTATTATTTAGTTTTTCGGTGATATGAATTTTCGGTAAGATGAATTTTCGGTGAGATGTTTATCGTAAAGTATTCAGAATGTTTGTGAATAGGCACATAATGTGCTTTCTTTTCTAATTTGTCATTTTCAATTATGGTGCAGTGGCCGAACATCAGCCTTCGGAACAACAAAGATGAGCAGCTGCACAAGTAAGCACAGCAGGGCTGAACGTTCCTGGAAATCTTCTCCTGCGTTACTGTCAGACCTTCATCACGGTAACACCTACGTTTTTACTCTCAGGTTTGTGCGCAGGCTGCTGTTCTTCTACAAACCCAGCAGCAAGCTGTATGCAGGCCTGGAGCTGGACCACAGCAAAGCCAGACAATTAACAGCGGTGGGCTGTCAGTTTATCGAGTTTCTGCTGGAGTCAGATGAGGTAAGATGATAAACATTGTAAAACAACTTAAACTTAAAACAAGTCTTAAAGATCAGCTCATGAACTAAATCTGTCATGCGGTTTATAACGAAAGGTAGTTTGACATGACATGAGAATCAGGATAATGATAATTGATTCTCAGGGTAAACTTTTTCCTGTAACCTGTAAAGAATCTTTCACTGCATGTATTGATGGGTTGCGTTACTATTTCCTCAGGATGGGCAGGTGTATCTTGAGGACCTGGTAAAGGACATTGTGCAGTGGTTGTCCTCGTCATCTGGGCTAAAGCCAGACCGTAGTCTGCAGAGCAACGGCCTTCTCACCACCCTTAGTCAACACTACTTCCTCTTCCTGGGCACGCTTTCAGCCCACCCGCAGGGGAATAAAATGCTTGAGAAGTGCAATGTCTTCCAGTGGTAAGTCTTGAGTAAGGGTCTCCAATCCATGTTCCTGGAGGTCCACAGACCTACAGAGTTTAGCTCCGACCTACTCCCACACACCTGCTTGGATGTTGCTTTCAGTCCCAAAGACCTTGATTAGGTCACCAAGCTTGATTTGCATATCTTCTCTTATTTTGAGGCTGCTAAACCTATGTTCTCTGAAGAACCAGGACCATCTCCTGAAGCTGATTGTTTCCACGCTGGATTACAGTCGTGATGGATTGTCGCGAGTCGTCCTCTCGAAGGTCCTCACCGCCGCCACTGACGTAAGACACAGAGGAACCGTCCTTTGGGCGTGTTTATCTTCAACCCTTAGAGACGTAATTTAAAACACATCTATGCTGTTACTCGATCAGTAATGAAGTTCTGAAACATTGTTTTGGGACAGAATTGCAGGCTGTACGCCACCAGACATCTGCGGGTGCTGCTCCGAGCCAACGTGGAGTTCTTCAGCAGCTGGGGCGTGGAACTACTGGTGACTCAGCTTCACGACCGCAACAAGGCCGTCTCAGTGGAGGCTTTGGACATACTGGATGAGGCTTGTGAAGATAAGGTGACATCAATCAAGTGCATAAAGATGTTAGATGTACACACAGATAGGTACAGATAAAGCGGAACCTTATTAGACACAATAAAAGCACGTGATAAAAATGTTATTTTTCTCATTAAATTCATTCAGTTGCACTCTTTGTTCTTAGGCGAACCTTCATGCTCTGATTCAGGTGAAACCAGCACTAACTCATCTGGGAGACAAAGGTGTGCTGTTACTGCTAAGGTAAATCATATTTCTTATATAACTCAGACAGTTTAACTTAAAACTGCAACCCGTAACTTTTGCCTCTGTTGCTGTCACTGTGTTAATGTAACTTTGAAATCCATTTCTGGGGGTGTCTCATCTGATGATCTGTCACATCCAGGTTTTTGTCCATTCCAAAGGGGTTCTCTTATCTGAATGAGAGGGGATATGTCACAAAACAGCTTGAGAAGTGGCAGAAGGTACTTAAAGACTGAACAAATAAACCGTTAATATTTTAAATAGATTTAGTTATACAAAACTTTGTAAGTGTTTAAGTTAGATTATGTAACATTAGCTCAATCTACAATAACCAGTCTGTGTATTTATTATTATTGATTGAGAAAAAACATCTGTTCTCCTGTAGGAATATAATCTCAAGTATGTGGACCTCATAGAGGAGCAGTTAAACGAAGCTCTCACCACTTACCGTAAACCGGTGGATGGCGATAATTACGTGCGCCGAAGCAACCAAAGGTTTCACTGTGCCTCCATTTGAATCGTTTTTAATGTATCAGTACCGTTTGAAAGGTCATTATTCTGACATGTGTGTTAATTGGTGAGCAACAAAATCGTTTCTGTAACTTCAAAAATAACGTTTTTTTTACAGGTTAAACAGGCCAAATGTTTTTCTTCCTGTGCATTTGTATGGACAACTTGTGCATGATAAATCAGGCTGCCATTTGCTGGAGGCTCAGGTATGTGTTTGTAGTAATGGATGATATAGTTTGAAGAGACACACACAGTATGTTTATATAATACCATGTTTTTTTGTCTCTGACAGAATGTGGTTCCAGATCTGAGCTACACAGTCCGATGTCCAGTGCTGGACAAATGGGAAGGCATAAAACAACTGAAAGCTGCATTGTGGGCCCTGGTGAGCAGCTGTGTGTGGGTGGAGGGGTTACATATCCAAATATTAGGGATAAACTTGTACCCAGAAGTCAGCAAAACCTCGTTTTGGGGATGACCTCATTTGTAAAAACTCTTAAAATATAGTATGTATCATAATGAAACGTTTCTCTTGTCTGTGTGAAGGGAAATATTGGTACATCTAACTGGGGGCTGAACCTGCTGCAGGAGGAGAACGTGGTTCCAGACATTGTGACGCTTGCTCATGATTGTGAGGTTCTGTCTGTTAGAGGGTACGTGGTCTTGATTCCAAAAAACAGGTTGGCTGGATAAGACCAATAGGATCAAAATTCTAGAACTAGGTCCTAAGATGGACATGTTACCTGGTGGGTAGTACATTCATTTATACGTTCTAGATTCTCTGCTCTGACATGTTTGTTTCTCTCTTTCTGTCTTGTTTGGCCGTTAGGACGTGTCTTTATGTTTTGGGACTCATTTCCAAAACAAAGCAGGGCTGTGAACTCCTCAAACTGCAGGGCTGGGATGCAGTCAGGCACAATCGCAGACAGCTGTGGCCTGTGGTACCAGACGAGGTGGAGCAGCAGCACCAGCAGCCCCTCATCCAACTGTCCTCAGCTCCCAGCACCCTTAGCCTGAACTCTGAGTCCAGCAGTTCCAGGCACAACAGCGAGAGCGACTCAACTCAGCCCAGTGAGTGCTGCTCATGGCTCTTACAGCATTATTTGATAATTGTGGTTCAGGGTGGAGGTCCTTCATACTATCATCTTGCAGGTGAGGCTCATGTTCTCCGTTTCAAATTATTTAACTTGCATTGCCTTTTCTTTCAGGCTTGTACATCATGAATGACGATAAGTTGGAAAGCCCTGAGATGTCTGAGGACCAGCCACTGTTCTTCAGGCCCAGACTGCTGAAGGACCGCAGCCCCTTCACCATCCTGTCCTCCAGCAAACTCGTGCGTAACCGCTTCCTCATCTCCCTCTCCGGAAAGAAACTCCGCAGTACCAGTGACCCCAAAAGCACGGGCAGCAGCACTAAACTCCACGGAGAGGCCACTCTCGGAGGCCTCCGAAGGATTCGCACGGTCACAGAACCCTCCATATGCTCCCCCGTTCAAGGAGATGCATTTAGTCCTGTGTTTACAGATGGAGATCTGCCGAAGAGCCCCAGTGTTAGCCTGGAAACCTCCTTTGTAGGCATGAAATCTTCGGACAGCACATCGAGTATTGGGGATCCGGAACTACGTTTGCATAGAACTGTGGAACGAGGCTCAGGGGGCGGAGAAAGCCAGCGAGAACAGACCAGTCGGGAAAGGCTGGCTGGCGATGGCCCCACCTCTGGGGGCGGAACTCAGTTTAAAAGCCGCAGTCAGAGTTTCAACACGGACACAACCACCAGTGGCATCAGCTCAATGAGTTCCAGCCCATCCCGAGAGACAGTGGGCGGCGTGGACGCGTCGACCAACGACACGGACTGCATTAGCCTAAACACAGTTATTAGCACCCAAACTGTGAAAACACTAAACTCCCTCACACCCCAGTCCAATCACCTGTCCCTGTCCAAATCTAACTCAGTGCTCCTGATGCCCCCGGGCTCCTCGCACACTTTACCGCGCAGGGCCCAGTCCCTCAAATCATCTTCGGTCACCACCATCTCAAGCCTGACAGACTGCAGCTCCATGTACACTAGCCCGCGGGACGCGCTGGGTTACGCTACGCTTAAACGACTGCAGCAGCAGCGCATCCACCCTTCCCTCTCCCATAGCGAGGCTCTCGCCTCTCCAGCCAAAGACGTGCTTTTTACCGATGCCATTACCATGAAAACTGGCAGCCTGGACTCCAGACTCATGCCACGCAGGTAAAATCACACAGACCTGCAGGTGGCGCTAAAGCGCTGTGTTGTTTTTATCGCGTCACCTTATATTTGACTGTTTTTCCAACAAGATCTCATGACAATTTGTAACCATTTTAGCAATTTCATGGCTAATTCATATGAACCATTTGACCTCATTTGTATGTTTTCGTACGACCTGCTTTTGCCTCAGTAATGATTGTTTAGGGATGCTTGTTTTTTCTAAAATTTGCATGAGATTAGGTTGGTTTTGTGCTTTTTGTGCTTTGGTACACCATCAGTTGTCACACAGAGTTCACAGAATTCAAACACAAATGGTTACACAGGTATTTGCTACAACATGAAAAACTGATTGTGTCAACCGACTCCAAAGGTTTCCATGGATCTTGCCCCTACACCTGTTGCAATTATTTGAGTGATTGTTCACGTTTTGCTCTTCAAATATGGACATTTCATTTCAAGAGAATATAGAAGAAAATTCTGTTACTCTTTATTTAATATACGAAGGGAAAAGACATCCCAAAAAAGCCCATCTGAAATCACCACTCCCCCTGGTAATAATGTGGTCTGTGTTTCTGATGGTCCCTCTCAGGTATTTTAAAAAGCGCTTCCGATGTCTGGGCCAGGGTTCGAGCAGGCCCCATCGCAGATCTCTGCTCCCACGGTGCGTGGACAAACCCGATGGGCTGACATTCCCCGTCTTTCAGTTTAAAAGTCCCCTTCAGCTCATTTTTCAAAATAGCCCCAGGTCCATCCTTAACCTGATCCTTAACCATGAGTCCTGCGTCCTTCAAATTGCCTCCCCAGTAGGACAAAATAAACTCTCCTCATACCTCGTTGATTGTACGTAGTTCTAAAAAAAGACTTTCTAACCCAACCATTATCCTCGTTCATATCCCAGAATTCCTCAAGTAGTTCCCTGATAATGTGAGCCAGTTAAAATTCCCGCCCTGCACTAGCCATGTTCCCACATTTGATCCGACATGGATCCGACATTTGATCCGAGACTGCAATACTGCTGCATCAGAGCAGTGCGTCTTCCAAACACGGTGTGTCTCTGATCTCCTCCCTGCTGTCATTGTCTCTGAGCGCAGGTTTCTCAAAGCTCTGAGTTTCGCGTCTCTGGATAAAGAGGATCTTCTGAGTCCCATCAGTCAGACGTCACTGCAGCGTTCCTCATCGGTGCGCTCCATGGTCTCCAGTGCCACGTATGGAAACTCGGATGACTACATCGGTCTCGCTCTGCCGATGGACATTAACAGCATGTTCCAGGTACAAACTGCTTGGCCCTTTTAACACTCAGTCCTGAATGGTCCGATAACAAGCAGAGACAGATGTCCAATCTGAGACAGATGCCTATTTCTGCCTTGTGATAACCAGGGTTGTAAAGCGGGAATTTTGGAAATATTCCGAATTGGGAATTTTGGGAAATTTGTACATCGTAGATAAAATACATTTAGCAACCCAGTTATTAATATACAAATGTATCTTCAGTGACTGTGATTGGTTCACATCAAGGATAGAAGCTTTAATGACTGCACACTTTTGTTTGGTTGCTACGTAGATTAAAGACGTGCCATACTTCCAGAAGAGAACAAGTCCGCCATCAGAGGACAGAATGGCAAAGTTCTTCTCTGGAGATACAGATGGTAAAGATAGATCTGGTGTGTGTGAGTGCTCCAGTTTCAGTGCGTAACTGCTGTGTGTTGCCCTCAGGTTCTGGTGAAGGTTCCAGACGTTCTGCTTTGAGGTCTCAGCTCAGTATTTCAGAGCTGATCGCGGTGAGCCGAACGGATCAGCAGCATCTGTTGGGTTTAGAGGAGACGGGCCTGCAGGAACACAATGAAGAGAACTGTCTTTACTGTGCGGGACTGCACGTGCTCGGCTGCAACTCAGACACGTCCACCCAAAACCGCCCAGGTAAGATTCCAACTGTTGTTCTTCCCTAACGAAAAGGAAGCATGGTTTTACTACAAATTAAACCAAGAAGCCATGAATACTACTGTTACACCATGGTAACCACAAATTAACCATGGTTCCATGGTAACCATGGTTTCATACAGCAACCATGGTTTAACCGGTATTTGTAGTTAAACTGTGGTTATACAAATGGTAATCAGTCCACCAAAAACCATGGTAACTTCACTTTTACATTAATAAATGATGGTTAATGTTTGTAAGGGATAGTTTACAAACTGAATTAGTATGAATAGTATAAAAATTCTGTCTGTTTACGTAACCTCATGTTTTACAAAACTCGAGTTTCTTTCCTCTGTAGAACATAATTTGTAATTTTCTAAACCTTTCTTCTGGTTAATTTTTTAATTAAAGATTTTTCTTGACAGCTCCAGTCATTAACTAATTCACTTATTGCTGATTACGTGGTTTAACCTCATTAAGCAGTTGTTTGCTTTAGACTATACTGATGCTCCATACTCGGAGTGGTGCCATCAGACCATACACAACCTGGAGGTGATGCCCCAGTCCAAGTTCTCAGGAGTTTCTGGCTGCAGTGATGCTGTTTCTCAGAGCTCCGGCGGCAGCACACGCAGCACTGAGCTCGTTCTTGGTAAGAAAACCCTTTGAAGATATTTTCCTTCAAATCAAATTGAATACCCACCAAAGTTCACAAGAGGCAGATCTGAATCAGTCAGATCCACATCTAAATCAGATCAGAATCAATTTAATAACAAGCATTTTATTTTGTGCCGTTTGGGGTTCATCTGCATGTGCCGTCTCGCGCAGGAGTTAAAAACATTCCAGAAGATGCTCCAGCCTGCCGGGTTCTCCTGAGGAAGGAGGTGCTTCGGCTGGTCATCAACCTCAGCTCCTCAGTGGGGACCAAAGGAAATGAAACAGGACTCCTCACGTGAGGAATAGAGACCTCCACTCTGACTTTAACTTAATTCCATGGATGGTTCTTTAGAGACCCATAGAGCCAAAAATGGTTCTTCCATGGCACAGTGGAGGAACTTTTTTAAGACTGTATAGGTTTAACCGTTTTGATTTTATGGGATAATGTGAAATTTGTAAATGTAGAGGAATGTGTTGATGGTATTATTATAAGTATGACATTTTCTCTTGTACCTGTCTGCATCTCAGAATCAAGGAGAAGTTTCCGTACGCGTTTGATGACATCTGCCTGTACTCTGAAGTTTCGCACTTACTGGCTCATTGCATGTTCCGACTGACCTCACGACGCTTCATTCAGGAACTCTTCCAGGATGTGCAATTCGTTCCGGTAATGTTTTATAGACGTTGTCATGTCTGAACAGCCTAAACAGTTTGCGCAACATGTATATTGATTATATAATATTCAGTTTTAAATATATTTTAATATAGTTGAAATAGTTTCTGACAAATTTAAAACATCATCATATTGCGTATCGCATTATTTAGCACATTTTCACACATCGCATTTTTCTTTAATATTGTGCAGCTCTAGTGCTGTAATCAGTTTTGCTGCTAAAATTATTTACCAGGGAACTCCTAAAATATTATTAAATATTCTTATTTCAGATTGCTGATTTACTGTGTGTTCATTATGGCTATTTCCTGCATAAATGATCTCATTATTGTATTAATGAGTTAAATGATCATGAACTGAATTCGTGTCTTAACTGTGTTTTGTTTGTTTGTAGATGTACGAGGAGGCCGAGAGCATTCTGTCAATGCCCAAGAAGTCCACCACTGTAGATCCTCCATCAGAGCCCTGATCTCCTGCTCTCCTGCTCTCCTGCTCTTCCAGACCACACACTTGGTGATCATGCAATAAGAGACCAGGACTGTGGGATAGACATGGATTTACTGAATTCAGATTCATCTTGGATGGTCCAACAGAGAGAAAGAGCAGTACGTTACAAGAACAAACGGATGTGAACATAAAAACTATCCAGATGTTCTGCAGACATTTACATGGATCATAATCCAGTCGACTGAGGGTTACGAACTGTAACGCATCGAATGGAAAGTAAAGCTGAATCATGGTGGAGAATAAACGAGTTAGAATGCGAATGAATCTTTAGGACGTTTATTGTCCTTTTTGTAAGGACTAATGCGTCTGGTTGCACGTAACTTAAGAATTTTATCCGGAGAGAATCCCTCAACACTACAACATTCCCGACGCTTGGAATTCTGTCGTACTAATTCTGGCTGTTAAAGGAATATGAAGAAGTGGCTTTGCAACAAGGATGAACAAACCTTTGGCTTTAGTTCTGATGCGATTGCCCTGCGAGACAATCATTGCTATTAATAATAAGCAACTGACAGATTTTATTTCCTGTTTGTACCCGATTCATGTCAAATTTTCTGCCTGTTGAAGTCAATTTCTATCTTGATGCAGCACACACCAACTAAACCCCAAGTAAATGTGTTTACATGTACCTGATGGTGTGGTTACACAATTTTACGATATTAATAGTATCGTATGATTGTATAATTGTGTTAGCTGACCTCTGAAACGTCATCCAAAAAAATCTCACATTTAAACCAATAGTGGACACAATATTTATTTATTTATGTACTTATTTATTGTTTGGTCCGAGCAGCTTTTAGGTCCCTCGCGCTTCATTAAACTCGGCTGTGTAATTATGTCTATTTGCTTTTGTTCTGCAGTTTGATTCTGCTCAGTTTTTAGTAGTTGTGACGTTTGATCACATGGATCGCTACTAACCCAAAACATTCTCTCTGTCTGGAGAGAAAAGCATGAGTTAGTGAAGCGTTATTAAACCGATAAACTCATCAAAAGCATGATCAAATGACATGAATGTTCTCCATTAGAAAACACAGCGTGAACATTCGGCGCTGTACACCTCAGGAACACCAGCACTCAACACGGCACTTTGCATTTGTCTCGGGCCAAATGTAACTTCATATTGATAAATAATACACGGGGTAATTTAAAGCAGCTGTGAAAGATCTCTAAAAACTGAAGAAATATATTCAGTATATTAAGCTTCAGTATACTAATCTTCACTGAATTACTGTACGTACAGTAATTAAAATTAGAGGTGAGAAAGCAAAAAATAAAATGGCATTGATGTTTTAATGAAACCGAATGGAAGCATTAGGAAAACACTAGAGCTTAAAACTGTTACCTGGGTATCACCTCAGCCCTCCAGGGAAGCAAAGGAGACCCCACAAGGAACGACAGCTGGTTCGACGGCTGAAACAACCAGTCACACAGAAGACCTCGACACTCACTCACTCTTTAAAGCAACACAAAGCTGACGGGAGCAAAAACAGTACAGAAAAAAAGGGCTTTATTTCCAAACAAAACGTTTGATGTTACAAAATAATTACAAATACAGTACAAATATTTTCTGTTTTTTACAGTAGCTCTGCTAAAAAGCAAACAAACAAAAAAGTGAACAAGATTCCTGGAGAGGAAAACAATGATCAAAGAAACCACGTCACATCACAATGTTAAATTGTGCGTTTCACAGAAACGTCTTACGGAAGCCGTTTCTTGGCCTATAGGAACAATAAACGAATACACACATGTAACCTTATTCATCTCTACACTGTATAAACCAGACTTTATTTTTTACTGATTGTTTTACTTCATTAACTTCATTGGTTCATAACTCCTGAAAAAAAAACTCGCCCTTTCATAACTTCTGAAAACAAAACTCGCTCGATCATAACTTCTGAAAACAAAACTCGCTCGTTCATAACTTCTGAAAACAAAACTCGCTCTTTCATAACTTCTGAAAACAATACTCGCTCGATCATAACTTCTGAAAACAAAACTCGCTCGATCATAACTTCTGAAAACAAAACTCGCTCGTTCATAACTTCTGAAAACAAAACTCGCTCGTTCATAACTTCTGAAAACAATACCTGCTAAATCATAACTTTTGCATGCACATTGTAATGCAGGGGCAATACAGGGGGCAATAAAATCAGTTTAAGGCGATACATTATCATCTCCAAACTTATTTTCCTGAACCAAACAACATCTGCCGGCTTATGATCCAGCAAAACCATAAACCATATGACCAATAACAAACGCGTTGTCTTCTGCATTCAGTGCTGTCAGAGAGTGTGAAATCAGAGGACAGGTTTAGTGGCGTTGCTTTGGAAACACTTTTACACACACACAGCGTGTTCGATCGGAAACACTCGGATCGAACTCAAGAGCAGCATTTACATAGTGGATCACATACAGACACACACAGAACACTTTTACACATACACATAAACACAAGAGACACTCAGAATTGATCTGCGACGTAATGAGTGCTGGACTAACAGATCAAAAGCTCTTGAATGTGTGTTAATACTGAGCAGTGATTATGTGTTGAAGCCAAACAGAGAGTTACATGAATACAGGAGGAGCTTTAAAGAACGTTATGTCATAATTCGGATGTCTTGTTGGTTGACCATCTTCCTAATAAAAGAAAACCTTATACTGCCGTTTGGTCCCAAAACATCGTCAAAACAAGCCAACCCTGAACACACGATTACGCTAACACACAAAAAAACATCACTACAAACTGAGGTCGTGTGAACTACTAGCAAAGGTGCAGAGGGACATTTCCTGCTCGCTTTCTTCACATACTGTAACTTATTTGCAGATTAAAGCATTTCCAAAGAGTCCGCGCAGTCATTTCGCGCTCATGGCGTTTGTCAGACATACCACTCCTTGCGTGACATCACGGATCCATCCGTGTGCGACACATAATCGCTGACGTAGCAGTCCTCCGGCAGGCAGGGGGAGCCGTTGCGCATGACTCGCGGAGCGGCGTACCCGCGGGGCTTCGGCTGCACTGAGCTCCTCTGTTTGTGGTGGGCTGGACTGAAGCTCTGCTGAGGACCGGGGTGATGGTTGCTATGGAAGCCGTGCTCATGGTTGTAATGATTATGATGGTGAGCGTTTGCTTCTCTGAGGTCTCGGCTGCGGCCATTGTGCGATCGTTCTCGGTCAAAGTCTCCCCATTGCTCTCTATCTTTGTCGCGGTAGATGGAACTGTTATCCTGGATGGATTTGAGCTTCATCTCAGGGCTGCCTTTGTCATACACTTGCTGCAACTCATCAGGTTGGGGAATTTTCTGCATGTCAGAAGGGCCGTGATACTGCGTCGTGTAGTAGTCGCCGCGGAACGTCCACCGTTGCCGCTGGTAATAAACTCCACCCAAAACTAGCGTCAACAGGAGGAAGAGTGCTCCGCCCACTACCCCACCCACTATGGTGCCCAGGTTGCCCTCCAGCAGGGGCTCCAGGGTTGGGGAGGTGTCGAGTGCTCGCTGGTTACTACCAGGCGTGCTGGCAGAGATGACTGCGGTTAGGAGGCACATGGGGGTGGTGGGGGGCATGGTGGTGGTTGAGGGAGGATCTAATGGAAGGAGGCATGACATTAACCATAAAAACTGGAGCGTTCCTAAAACTTTCAAAATAACACTTTTATGTTTTTGTTACTTAATGGAAATGTTACAGAGACATTCTTACAACCTAAAATCGTTAGCTAAGTTGGCCTCAGGCTGAGAAGAACAGAGCCCTGCTGAGGTGTTGCGTGGGTTCTGTAGAACATCTCGCCCCAGGAACATCTAATCTTAACATGAAACAAACCTGAAGAGTCAAGATGGACATTTCGCATCTCACTCACCATTAATGTGTATTCTGATGTCTTGACTTTGCAGTCCGATGTCGTTGGCCACCTCACACCGGTAAACCCCTGAATCATTCTTCTGCAGCGGCCTCGTAAACACCAAACTGTCATTCACCATCTCACCTCCATCCGGCAGTTCTCCATCCAACCTACAACACACAAACACATTTACACTTTTTTTGTTCGTAAAAAAGACTATTGTAAGGTATAGGGGTTTTAGTTTAGGAATTGATCATACCAGTTTAGGCACTCCAGACTCAATACAGATTAACATGAAGACAGCACAGACTGTGAGTGCAGCAGTTACACACCTGATCCATCTGAAGTGCTGCGCGGGTGGGTTGGATTTGGCTCGGCACTGCAGTTGTACATTCTCTCTGCCAACATACCAGTCACTGTCATAACCCAGCACCAGAATATCTGGAGCAACTACTCACACACAGACACACACACACACACACAGACACACACAGACACACACACAGACACACACACACACACACACACACACACACAGACACACAGACACACACACAGACACACAGACACACACACACACAGACACACACAGACACACACACAACAATTTTAGGTTGTAAGAATATTTCCATTTATATTCCATTTGCATTCAGTTTTTAGATGCTGTATTAACATTATTTCTAGGTTACAAGAACATTAAAACCTTTCAGAATTAAAGATTGAATAAACGTTCCACTAACAACTAAAGAAAAACATTTTTCGTATATATGACAGCGTTTAAAAACGTTCTACTAATGTATTTCATATTACACGAGATAATGACACAGTATGTAATATTTTGATTTTACAGATTTGCTTAGAATGGTGCAAAAGTTCAATGTTGAACCAATCGATTCTCTGCAGGAATGTGTTTCAGTGTAAAAGTAAAACACTCACACTGCACATTAATTGTGTACGGTAACCTGAAGTCGTTCTGAAGGGCGGGGTGTTTCACCACACACATCAGAGTGTGACTCTGAGCGTGGCGGCTGGGTTGCCAGGTGTAGTGTACTTGTGTTGTCGTGGTGCCGTTGGCGTCGTCCTGCGTGTGGGTCTCGGACGTGCCGTACAGATCCGTCTCCCAGGAGACATCGGCGGGAGGTCGTCCTCTCTCGGCGACACACGTCGCCACCATGCTTTCATTTCCTCCATCGATCAGAGCGGAAGATCCAGCCGAGACGTACACCTTCGGTTCCACTGCAGGAGAGGAATTCTGAGCTTAATGCATTTTTGGTTAAAAGTGCATAAACGATCTCCTTACTTTAACCCAACTCACATGCCTTTAAATGCAACCAGATTGCAAACATTACATGAACTGAGAAAAGCGATGCTAACATAACACGCGTTACCTAGCATGCTGACGATGGTGGACGCCTGCGTGTTACCCAGTGGAAAGGTGGCCACCTTACAGGTGTAGACGCCTGTGTCAGCGAAACCCACATCTTCCAGCACGATGGTGGCGTCGTGCACCGAGGGCGAGCGGAAGGACAGGCGTCCGGCGTGTTCGGGGGAGATGGAGATGCCGAACATGGGGTTGTATACAGCCAGGGTCACCGAGCCGTTGGGCAGCCTTCTCTCCCAAGAGAGTTGGGTCAAGCTGAGATTCGTGTCCAGCTGCACCCTGCAGCCGAGGGTGACGTTCCTGCCCAGCACTGCATTCACCCTAGAGGGGACAACCACCTGACTCCCGTACACCATCACCCCTGAGAGAGAGAGAGAGACGCTGTGTCTCTAGCGCTGTGTCTGAAGCAAATTGATATGTTCTGTGTAGTGACAAAAGAATTTGGATCATCTTGTAGTATTTCATATAGTTTCACACTCAAACACGCTTGCACACACACAAACTCAAACACACTTGCACACACACAAACTCAAACAC
>JAZGTJ010008954.1:0-20168 GCA_036877575.1 Botia almorhae | reverse complement strand
TGAGTGTGTGTGTTGAGTGTGTGTGTTGAGAGTGTGTGTTGAGAGTGTGTGTTGAGAGTGTGTGTTGAGAGTGTGTGTGTGTTGTGAGTTCACCCCCTGCAGCAGTTAGATGATGTGCCTGCTCTGCAGGAAGGTAATGCAGCATGGCTAACATATACACTTATGACTTTGCTTTGAACAAGAGTCTGTGTTGCGCTTTCACAATTTATCCTTTGAATAAATTGATTATTGCTCTCAATAAATAGTTATTGATAAAACACATTGTCAATAACAAAGCCATGTTTATAGTCTGAGATGGACTCACCTCCTCTTGGTGGTCTGACCTATAGGAGAGTCCTCCACTGAGTCCCACTGAAGAAGCACAGAGACGTTTGGAGAGGATCTTCACTGCATCTGTAATACCTCTCCATTTCTTTCTCCTCATTTCTGCTTTCTCTTCAATTTCTATCTCTAGCTCTCTCTCTCTCTTGCTGTCTTTTTTCACTTTCACTCTCTCTCACTTGCTCTCTCTTGCTATCTCTTTCTCTCTCTCTCTCTCTCTCTCTCTCTCTCTCTCTCTCTCTCTCTCTCTCTCTGTGTGTGTGTGTGTTGCTGATATATGTTTTATCCAGACTGTCCTTCATGGCTGTCACTGCACTGGCTGTAGCGCTATAAATAAAGCATTTTGTAGCCTGGCGGTTTTTATGCTTTTTAAAACTCATGGGAAGTAGTTTAAAAACAGTGCATTGTTAATGAGGTAAGGGGAGTTAAGGGACAGTAATGTGAGCAGAGAACTGCCTAGTCTTTTTAGAAGTGAATTATAGCTCTGTTCCAAACCCTAGCACAATCTGTATGCTGTGCATGAGTGAGCGTTTACAAATTAATTACTTAGGAGGTTCCATATTGGTTGGAATGGTGCTTTTTGGAGTATCTGTCTGTGTAGATAGACAGCGAGGCAGCTCCCTAGGTTTTGGAACACAGCTTTTTGTATTATGGGCTTTTCTTCTACAAGACATACAAAGTCTGAAATGTTTGTCTTTTCTTTATTAATAACTTCTCAAATTGCTTTGATGTTTATTGAGTTTTGTCATTTCTGTCTCTTAATCCTCACATGTCTGCAAATATACCTCATATTTGTTCTTTTAATCACAATTTCATGCCTTTTTCTTCCTTGCTGTCTGCTAAAGTAGAACTTTAGGGTCTAGCGTACAGATTGTCATTGGTTCAGGCATGTCCATCTCATCTCTCATGTGCCTGCTGTCCCCTCATCTGTGGATACGTGTCTCATCTCTCCCTCTCTCTCTTATCCACTGCTGTCTCTGTGCTTATTTGGCTGGCCGGTGTAGCTGGAACCTGTGGCCAGTGCCCCTGCGTCGTCTCAGGTACAGGGCCCCTCAGGGGACACGTCTTCCCCCACCGCGCCCCTCCATGGTTTGACTGGAATGTGTGCTCGTATGACCTGCTGGAGTGTAAGCTCGCCGTTCCTCTACCCAACTAAACCCTCAACCCCAATATTATCAATTTTATCAGTACATTTACTGTTATCAGCAGTGTTGTCAGCTGCAATCTGTAATTTGAAACGTTAAAAAACGTTATTGAGCAAGTACACGACAGATCAGTGTTCAACACGATCTCCTTACCCCGGCTCGCAACACGCAACTTCGGTTAAATTTTCTGGGAAATGTCAGTTTGGCTTCATTTGCCTTCGACATCCGTGAAGAAAAGTCTGAAAATTAACCTGCAATTTTGATTAAACAGAGATACAGAGGCAGAAGTTACGGATTGCAGCTTTACATTTCAGATCTTGATTTTTGTACGCCTCACACCTACTCTGATATGAGGATTGCGTGTCATTTTTTCTTAAGGCAGTATTTTTATAGTAATCAGTGCATGATGACTATGGGTTAGCTTGGCTGTAATGCATGAAGCCCTGCTGTGGGAACTTGTTGCCGGACCTGAACTTGTCCTCAGGGTAGCTTGTGAACAAAGGGCAGTGGATGCTTTTGATCGATAAAGACTCTGATTCATGAGTATCACCTGATGTCTTCTCATGCCTCAGGGTCTGTGTTTCATTATTGCATTAGCTCATATCACCAACATTGGCTGTGACCAGAAGACAGCTGCCTAGTTACTCAGCTGCCCAGTTAGTCTGAATAAACAGGCAGTGGTTTTGACTCCTAAAGAAAATGGTTTTATAAAGGCATCAAAACCGAGAAATGACCTAGAACAAAGAGAATTAATCAAATGTTCGGCGCTACAATGTATATTTCTCAGTAAAAATTTAGTTTAAATAAATGAAACGGTTTTAAGGCAGTGAAGTATGCAGCAATACTGCCTAGAAAAGATGAAGGCTGTCCTAGCACACTAGATAGAATATTATGCAGTCATTGTGTTTGGACGTAACATATTGACTACGTGCATATACAGTGCTGACTATAAAGACAGAATTTTTAAGCTTTTGGACACAGCCATAGTGTCTAACCTACCCTAGTCATCTCTGTGTGTCTAACCTACCCTAGTCATCTCTGTGTGTTAGCTGTGCTTGGCATTAGTTGTATTATGTGAATTTTTCTCAGGTGTCTCATTGTCTTTTCCAACAACAATGTTAATGAAATGTCATCGATGTTTTGTTTCTATCAAATGATTAACAACAATGTAAATGTTTTTATTGTACACTAAAGCTTACCCATAGTGCCTTAAACTGATAATATGGCATAATCAATAACCCATTTAATTGACAGATACTCAGTGTGGAGCTGAGGCAGCCTGTTTTTTTAGAGATTTATGTTGTGGAGATGTACATTAGACATTGTGAAGGTGTGTAACGATGTTCTTGCCCCTTCATGCCCACCTGCTGTCTCACAGGGACAGGTGGAGGAGGATCCTGTGACAATCCTAAAGGCAGACCATGCCGCTGCCGCCCATCCTAAGGTCTGCTGTGTGTATATGTGTAGTTCATCTGCATAATCCGCCCCCAACCTGTCATATCCAGCATACCTTTGTGTTGTGGAGTGCTGTGCTCTCATTCATCCCAATTCATCAACGAAGAGCCACATTATACATGCTGAGTGACACCAAAGACACTAAAAGGGCAGGAAACTAACAATGTGTATATAAATGTACGTATACATTATATAGGATGTATGTGTATATATGTATATATGATGTATATATTACATATGTGTAAAACGGTAATGGCGAATATGGCGGCTAGTCCTGCCTTGAAGTTAAATACGCAATCGCATTTCTGATGGATGCATTGTGGCACTCGGTATAGTAGCCATGTGACCAATGCTGTTATATTTACTTCCTGTTGCGAAATAAATAAGTGGAATGCAGTCTTAAAGCAACAGTGTTTGAGATTTTGATATTTCCCCATTTAAAAAGACAGGAGCTGGATTTTGCGGACAGGAAATAGCCACCCGGAGAAAATGTTTGCTCCTTATAGTTGCCCTAAAGGGACTTTGGTGTCAGTCAGATGGAAACAGAATAGCAAATATATAGACAATCATGGTAGTATAATCAAACACAATCATCTGACTCATGTTCTCTGCTGTGATGCTGAGTCCACTGTGTTTCTGTGCTCCTGAGGTGCATTGTGGGAATTTTGGTTGAATGTGTGACTCCAATTCCAATTTAACAACTCCGACAAACATAGCAAATAAGAGCGATCCACTCAGCAGGAGTATCATAAACCTGCAAATCTGGGTTCATCTAACATTAATCAGAATTACATTATTATTGTAATATAATAATATTATATATTATTATAACTATTTTTTTAACTTCACTGACAGTGGTTGAATCCCATGTGTTGTGCTGTAGTTTTCCCACCCATTCTCACCATGTGTCACTGTAGTTGTGGAGTAAACCAACTGACCTGAAATCATAACGTGACATACTAACACAGATAGGAGAGAAGCATGTGAACTGGAGCACAGCATGATTCCATCCACAGGTCACTGATACACTATCTCTTGATATCAGTCCATCAAAGCAGTGGAGTTCATGTTTAGACCAGCGTGTCAGGGTCAGACATGCCCAGACCACCAGAACATTCGACATGTAATCTGACCCTGCCTATCGTTTGAAGCCTGAGTTGACTTCATCCACACCTGCAGTTAAACTCACTGTCGTGCGTGACAGCCTACACTATTCTGAAGATCATTTCTTACTGTTGACATTGGCAAACTACACCTTTTATTTTACTGATCTCGGATCTGTTTCTACCCTGATCCTTATTTTGAAGAAGAGACATGGCAGGTCTAAGATCAGGGTGGAAAGGTCATTTTAATATCAACAATACATCAATAGCAGCAAAAGTGGTTCTTTTCCATACATCCATTCCATGAGTGCGGACCAATGCATGGAGTGGATTTGAAGCATGTCATTGATTTGCTGAACAACAGACACGTTTACAATATGTCTGACAGGTGTTTTAATCTCCTCTGAAGGTGAAGACAGAGGAGCAGATAGCTGCAGAGCAGGCATGGTATGGCTCAGAGAAGGTGTGGCTGGTCCACAAGGATGGATTCTCTCTTGGTAAGTTCAAAACCATCCAGGATGAACTTCATTGGAAGTTTGTATCATTTGAAGACCAATAATTTATGTTTAATACAACATGGAATGACACTCTCTGCTCAGTTTTCAGTGTTTCTCTGAACACTGAACAACTCAATTGGTAGAGCATTGTGTTAGCCGTGCAAAGGTTGTGGGTTCGAATTCATTTTTGGCTTTAAAATAATGGTCACTAATGTATTGATTGTAATTTACCATTTATGAAGACCGTAAATTCATGTTGGCTTTAACGTAAATCATGATGCAGGATGCACGTTACTATTATAATAAGAACTTTAATTGCATTAGAATATTGTGAGAGTGTGTCACACTGTCTATGAAATATCTTAGTGTCTGATATAATTCCACAATAATGTTGTGTCATTGACAAAGTTCTCTGGTGTCCTCACAGCCACAGTGCTGAAGACAGAAGCTGGCAGTCAACCAGAGGGGAAAGTGAAGATCAAACTGGAGCATGATGGGACGATACTGGACGTGGACGAGGACGATGTGGAGAAGGTCAGTCCTGTAGGGTTTGTGTTTGATGCAGTGTTTCCTATAGAATGCCGGATCTGAAGAATAGGAATAAGAGTCACCAATTCGCATTCAATTCAGAGTGAACGCACTTCAGATTTTTGTTGCCATGGTGATGTAGATTCAGAAGAGATAAGGTCATTGCTATGTGTATTTCAATAAATACTTAAGTCTGTAGGGCTTGCTGCTGTCTGGCCTCAAACCATGCCCAAGCAGTGGCTAGACACACACAGGTGGGCAAGATAAGGTTCACACAGGAAATTATAGTTTTTAGTCCAGTTTTTGAATCAGACGTTGATGCACACACACAAAAAATCTCATGGCCTTAGTGACTCAATAGAATAGTTTGGCAGCTCACTGCTTCATGTATAATGCTTTACACTGCTGTCCCTTGATGAGACCTGTGGAGGGAGATATAGTCACTTCACTTTTTGCCTGCTGCAGTAGTTTAATTTGTATCACTCTGGGTGAAGGGCAGCTTTGAGCTGATCATTTTTATAATGTCAAGGTTGACCTCAGATAAAGTTCTTGAACCATCTGTTCGATTAGGGAATTGGAAAGCTGGATCCAGTGTTGAAGGTGACGGGTTTAAATTGCATTTAAAAGTTGGCGAGAAGTCTTGAGGCTTTTATGGCTGTGACACATCACTTTCAATCTCTCTCTCTCTCTCTCTTTCTCTCACTCACTTACTCTTTCCTTCTCTATGCATTTTCCTTCTCTATGCATACATATCTTAAAAAAGTCTTTAAGGGTTTTAATGATCCTTCATCATGCATTTCTTTAATGCACAAATGTAAACATTTTCAACCCCACACTGCAGGCAAACCCTCCATCGTTCGACCGCTGCGAGGACTTGGCGACCTTGCTGTACCTGAACGAGTCCAGTGTCTTGCATTCCCTGCGCCAGCGCTACGGTGGAAATCTCATCCATACATACGCAGGGCCCAACACGGTGATCATCAACCCCATCAGCGCCCCCTCCATGTACTCTGAGAAGGTAAGAGTCCCCGTTCACACTGCTGTACCTGCAGACTCGATAGAGCCCTCTTCATTTCCAGAATTATCTATTACACTCACTGTGGCAGCAGTACACAATGCATTATGGGTAGCATATGTAATGCAAACCGTACTTTCATCAGTTAAACGCTATAGGAAATGGGCAAATGAAATCTGCTAATGAGCTGTATTGGATTTCACGCAAAATAAAACACCCATAAAATGTAATTAGGAACCAGAAGAGTGTTTCTCTTGGCCATTGGTCCTAATTAAGTGATTTTGCATTATGGATCAGGCTGATTAAATGCAGCGATGAGTGTTATGTTCACTCTTAAACTAATGATATACATAAATATGTTATTGCACTTGTGCCAGAGCGGAAGAGTTTACTGCAGCCGCCTTTTCAAATTAACAGTTTTATTGACTTTTCTTTCATTAGAAAAGTAACATTTATTGCTTTACATTTTGCTTTAAGGTTCTCATTATTGACTTCGCTGTTGCTTGCCCTGTAAGCTCCTTATGTTTTTTTCCACAATGTTCTTCATCTAATTTAGCAAATTTATGCTTGTTTTTTTTTTTAAGAGCCACAGAGAAAACAAACATGTCTGTAAGGTTTGTGAGTTTAACCCTGAATGAGGTTCGTCGGATACACTGAACATTTGTTTTCGTGTGGTTTCAGGTGATGCACATGTTTAAAAGCTGTCGGCGAGAGGACACGGCCCCCCACATCTACGCGGTAGCCCAGACTGCCTACAGAAACCTTCTGACCACGCGGCAGGACCAGTCCATCGTGCTGCTGGGCAAGAGTGGCAGCGGCAAAACCACCAACTGCCAGCATTTAGTCCAGTACCTGGTGTCCATCTCAGGCAGCACGGGAAAGATCTTAACTGGTACAGACTTTATGAAAACTCATAAAACTCTTCATGGGCAGCCGTGGCCTAATGGTTAGAGAGTCAGACTTGTAACCCAAAGGTTGCAGGTTCGAGTCTCAGGTCCAGCAGGGATTGTAGATGGAGATTGTGAATTACCAGCACTCTCTCCACCCTTAATACCACGACTGAGGTCACGTCCTTTCCTTCCTTCCTTCCTTCCATTGCCGCCATCTCATTCAGTCAGACTAACCTCTAGCTTGGGGTAACCCTAAATACTGGCTAATTGTATAAAGGGATATGATGGCCAATAGTTTAAATCTGTACTTTTTAGTAGGCTATTTATTGGTACTACATGGCAGTAGTATAGCACTAAGTTTTAATTTATGCAGATTTGTCATTAAAAATTCAATTTAGTATTGAGAATAGTTCTGGTCATGAACATGTTATGCAGTCTTATTTTTAGCTGTGTATTATCTCGTCATGTGCTTGAAAGCCTGCGGTTCAATGGAAAGGTGCCATGCGAGAGAGAGAGAGAGAGAGAGAGAGAGAGTTGAGAAGATGCTGATCGATGAGAGCTGTGCTAATGACACCCACTAAAGCACCCTGATAATTAGCTATCATCAGAAAGTGCTCAGCCTCTGCTTAGCCCATAATGACCTAATGAAGACTACAGTGGTCATCAACTATGCCATTAAAGAGGCCATGATGTTATCTGCATGTGTTCACCTCTGAATGCTGAGCCTGGATGTTTTCTTCCAGTGCAGTTTGTGTGCACAAGTAAACCTGTTTAGTTGGGGTGAATTGAATATTACTGTCCTGTGTGTGTTGTTCAGCTGAGAAATGGCAAGCGGTCTACACAATCTTAGAGGCTTTTGGAAACAGCACCACCTCCATGAACACAAACGCCAGTCGCTTCTCTCAGATCGTCTCATTGGATTTTGATCAGGCTGGTCAGGTGGCCTCTGCTTCCATTCAGGTTTGTGCATATCTCAGTTCTCTAAACACCGTGTAAGACACATGAAATCAATCATCTATGTGTTAGTGTTCTCCTAAACATTGACATTAAAAAAGTTCTTTTTGGCAAATTTGTAGAATTGGAATTTACATTCTTCAGGAAAAACGGACCCAACTGCAGTACACAGATTTTTGTCCAATCAAATGCTCTCTAGAATATAAATGACTTTTGCCCTGATTCCAAATTCATAGAGTTTTTAATGACTCTTTCTTTTGCTTTGGTTGCTGCAGACCATGCTGCTGGAGAAGCTGAGGGTGGTAAAGCGACCAGAGTCGGAATCCACATTTAATGTTTTCTACTACATGATGGCTGGGGCAGACAGCACTTTAAGGTGAACTCAGTATAATTGTTGTCGGACTGCAAGCAGTGTACAATTGGCTAATTAATTTTCAGATTTAATATGTGTGGAATTTAATTTTTCCAAACAACTCCGAAAGCTTACAGTTGTCAGCTTCAACTTTTGAGGGCCTTATTTGACTTTATAACTTCACTTTACCTCCATTTTCTTGCAGAACCGAGTTGCATTTTAACCACTTTGCAGAGAACAGCGCTTTTGGTATTGTGCCTCAATCTAAGGTTAGTTTAACAAATGATCATACTCTTTATTAGAGGCTTAGGGACTAGAAAATAATTATTAAAAGTATTATTATTAAAGAAGTAGTGTTATTAAAGTATTTTTATAGAAAATATTACAGTTGTATTATTGAATGTAAGCACATGATTATACGTTCCTGACCATATTTTGTGTGTGTGTGTGTGTGCGCGCGCGCAGTCTGAGGACAAGCAAAGATCATCACAGCAGTTCACTAAACTGCAGGCAGCTATGAAGGTGCTGGGTATCTCCTCAGAGGAGCAGAAAGCTCTGTGGCTCATTCTTGGAGCCATATACCATCTCGGAGCTGCGGGAGCCACAAAAGGTGACAAAATCTTGCCTGTTTAGGGATGCTGCCGTGTGTTTGTCTATGTTCACATCAGGGTCCTAGCTAACAGTTTTAGGTTGTAAGAACATTTTTCTAACGTTTCCATTAAGTAACAAAAACATTTTTCTAAAATGTTTTCTAAAACACAAAAGAACGTTTTTTCTAACTTTTTTATTTTGTTAATGTTCCACCAACAACTTAAGAGTGACATTTTTGATAATATGAAATATAACATTAGAGCTCTTTTTGATGACTTTAAGAGAAATTGTAGAGAACATTAGATCTTACAATGTTCTGAGGATGTTCCTGTTAACTGGGGTTACACAGAACCTGTGTGAAGGACAATTTCACAGAATTTGAATGCCTATTGTTCCCCAAGTTCTAGACATTCCACTCCGTATGTGTTTCTGTACTAAATATTTTGTATAATTTGGTTATACTTTCAGCTACCAACAGTAATATAATACCCTCCAGTTCTTAAACACATTTTACCATGTTTAAATAAAACCCAGCTGATTTTATCTAGGAAAGTATTGCAAATTGATTCTCGTGTATTTTGTTCGCCTTTTATTAGTAAAGCAATATAAACACTTAGCAAAGCGTATAGCTTAAACTTCAGTAGCTCGCTTTGATACTCCCTGTTTAAGCCCTGCATTAGTGTCTCCATGCTAAAGAAACATTCAACAGCTTTCTCTTTACACACCACAGCTGAACAGCTTCAAAAAATGACTTAATGAGATAAAGCCCTCAAAACTCCTAACAAGCTTACAAACAGACTTATTTAATTAAGTCAGCTTACTGTGCTCTGAGATGTATGTGTGTGTCTTGGGCTTGAATGAAAATGGATGGCTCTATATTCACAGTCTGTGACATCACTCCCTCCTCGTTCCCCTGCAGTCAGAGGTGTTTTAATAGACTCTTATATTAATAAACTCTTTAAAGGGGCAGTTCACCAAAAATGACAAATCTCTCAGGATTTTCTTAGTTGTTTGAAAGCTGTGTGTGTGTGTGTGTGTGTGTGTGTGTAAGGCCATTTCTATGTGTATTGCTTTGTGTTGCTGATATATTGTCACTACAGTCACTGTATCCTTCAGTATCTGCAGTCAGTGCATCCATACTCTAAAATGTTCTTGTTAAACTTCTAGCATGCCAAACCCTGCAGACAAATGCAGACGAGTCTTCCCCTGAATGCCTCTGGCTTCAGGGGTGGAACTGAGGACCTCATACTTCCTGTGTTATCTGGCACCAGATGTGATTACTAATAAAGCTTTTATTTGACCAATGGATTCCACCTTCTGGAAATCTGGATCATGTTGTATAGAATGTATACATTTTCTATTTCTCAGTTGTACCTGACTGTCTATACAACAGGGGGCAGTATTGTTCTGCTTTTTTGTTTTTGATGGGCTCTTTTCTCTAAAGTCTATTGACGTTCTGTTCATTACAGGTTAAATATAAGTGCAACATTGTAGCAATAACTACAAAGGGGACAAAATGCCTGAGAGTGGAAAGTGATTCATATGATCAGTGATGTAATATGTGTACATGTGTGTATGTATTCACGTGTCCATAAGTGTGTATACTGTCTTAATATACAAAAGAATGCTAATAATCAATTGTTTAATTTATTAACAGCTCTAATACATATCAATATGGCAGCCATCGGCTAGCCTGCTCTGTCTATATCATCTGCCATTGGATGTGTCTGGATATATTAGTATAATACTAACTGAACTGATAAACCAATTAACATATTAATGTACAGTAAACACATAAATGAGAATTAGCAAATATGTGAATGTGTGCTAACCAATGCGTTCTTATGTTGTTAATCTCTTCTTCTCTACTTGCATGTTGCATGCCGTTCCGTTACAAGCAGAGGCTGATGAAGGTAAAGAGCATAAATGTTATATGTTAGCGCAAGCAAGCGCCTCATTTGTGTGTGAGTGTTTATGCCGTTATCATCACTACCAGGCATTTTCATTTGCATTGTTATTGTCTTTTCTTGCTTTCTTGTAGTTCTCTGCTTGGTTTCTTTATTTTCAAACCGTGTCTTAGACTGTCTTGAAGCTTCGATAAAACTTTGGCAGGAATTTGTGCGGCTGAAAGAGGGGGAGAGCTGTAACGTTGTTGTGTATTAAAGCTCGGACTCCGATGTCTCTCCATGTTGTAGACTTTTCATTCCTGCAGTGCTTTTCTGTCGTTAAGACGCGACACACAAATAAAAGCCAGTTCGCTCTGCGTTCTTGTTTACTTTCCGCATTCATCTGTTCCACCAGAGGCCTGTGTTGTTTTCCCTCTTTCCGCGACCTCTTCTGGTTAAGGCGACTGTACTCTGGCTTGCGTGTCACTCTGCTTGCTTTCGACTCTCTGTGGTTTGCTCTGGGGTCAGCCTGAGCAATATTCACTGCAAACATTTGAAAACTACTGATGATTAAAAGGGTTTTAAAGGTGACATTTTCTGTGATGGCTAAACTCACAGCCGGCGTCAAATTACTACTGGCCGTTCTTTTTTTACCCCTGTAACACTGAAAAGTCTGTTATTCTTTAAAACTGTTTCTGTGATCAGTATAAAGTATACATAATTTAAGTGTATATATAAGTGTAGATAATCTTACCATAGCTCAATAGGTAGAGCACCGCAGCGCAAGAGTTGTGGGTTCGAGCCCCTGGAAACACATTCTGATAAAACTTACAGTGATTTACAGTTTATGCACCAAGTGTTTGCCAAAAGCGTAAATTTAAATGTAATATAACTTGGCATTGGATTTGCGCAGATGATCCCACAAGAGCCCACAGCTATCAGTGGTGTTTGACTGTTGTGCGCTCATGCTGTCCCTGTATGTTTAACAGCGGGCCGGAAGCAATTTGCACGTCATGAATGGGCCCAGAAGGCGGCTTACCTCTTGGGCTGCTCTCTGGAAGAGCTCTCATCTGCCATCTTCAAACACCAGCCCAAAGGAACCACCCTGCAGAGGTCCACCTCATTCCGCCAGGGACCGGATGATGCCGGGACAGGTGACAACTCCGGTAAGTATCTTTCATAATCTGCTAATCTGAATAATCTGAATCATCTAATGCGGGGTGGGGGGGGTCTGTAGCAGGACCAGTATAATATTTGTGGCTTTTGCAGTATTAGGATTATAAAAGGTTGTTTTGTCTCACAGCTCCAAAGATCACAGCTCTGGAGTGTCTGGAGGCCATTGCTGCTGGGCTCTACTCTGAGCTCTTCACACTGGTCATCTCACTTGTTAACCGGTAAATCCAATTTCCTACCATGATCAGGACATGTGATATTGATTCTTCTGTCTTAGCCTAATGTGCAGAGACAACTGTAAAGCATTCGTGCTTCTCACTGCACTGTCATGTCATTGATTTTGTTTGAGTATACCAACCAGCATGGCACAGCAATATTGGCTCAGCCAATAGTATGAGTTTGGGGCGGGGCTACCTGTTTTTTCAACCTATGGTAGGCTGAGTATTCAAGAAACAGCTTGGTTGGACAGATTTATATGCAATTTTTAAATAATAATTTAAAAGGGAAATGTAAAGATCACTGCTTTAAGAGCGCCTGCATCCCAGGTTTATTTTTGAACAAGGAACTCAAAAAGCAATAGTGTCGAAAAAATCTGTCTTACATTAAATATTTATCTGTTGTTTTTTTTGGACTGCTTTAGAGCTTTGAAATCGAGTCAGCACTCTCTGTGTTCTCTGCTTATTGTGGACACTCCGGGGTTCCAGAATCCAAAGTTAGCAAAGCGGGACCGCGGCGCCACCTTCGAAGAGCTGTGCCATAATTACGCCCAAGAGCGCCTCCAGACGCTTTTCCACGAACGCACCTTTGTACAGGAGCTGGAGCGGTATAAGGAGGTGCAATAATCCAAAACCAAGGCTTAATTTTGCCCCATCACAACCATCAGCTAATGTTAAATCACTCCTTTGCAAATTTAAATTAATCCTGATTTTTTGAGCTGGGTCTAGCTGAGCTAAATCAATGTTGATTTTATCGCAGCCTGTTGTGTAATTGTTTATTATGCAAGATGGCATGTTTGTCTGGGCCGTCATAATCAAATTTGCTTGGCTTGTTACCAAATCGATATTCACGCTTGGTACACAGGCCAATCGTAAATCCCGTTTAATCCAAGGACTTTGAAATGATCATGAGCAAAAAAATCCCTGACTTTCATGCTTTAGTTTGACAAATGTTTATTTCAGATTTTTACTTGAAAATGCTGTGATCACAGGGCTGTAAAATCCTGGAATATAAAAACATCTGATTTTTAACATTGGATAACACTTTAACATAAAAACAGTTTACAATGATAGCTGACTAATATTCCCTCTGTCCATGTGTAGGAGAACATAGATCTTGCATTAGATGACATAGAGTCCAGTACATCGCTCTCTGTAGCGGCTATAGACCAGGCCTCAACTCAAGCTTTGGTAAGCATCTTCCCTATATCACCTGTCTTCTAACCTCAAACCCTCTTCCCATTATGAGCTCCTCAGGTTTTTGCAGCGCTTCTCATACAGTCTCAGGTGGAGCCTTGAAGGGAGTATGTGTGTCTTTCAGTTGCTGCAGATGATTTTTGTGTCTTACACTGTGAGTCAGAACTTGGCCTCAACGTTTTTATGTCTAGCCAGTCTGGAGCAGTGTGTCAAGATGGTGGATTTCAGAGATATTAATGAGACCAGAGGGATTTGTTTTGTTTGTTTGTGTATATGTGGGTGTTAAGTGGCACAGCTTTCAGCATCTTTGTTAATGGACGCCCTGTTGATGGCATTTGTCTCATCTCATACATGTATGTAATAGATTGTCCCAGTATTTAATGCATACCAAACATTTGCATACTTTTTATAGTATACATACTTTATACTGCAAAAATGATAGGAGTCCTGTGGTAGTATCCCAGCTAACAAATGTAGGTTGTAAGAACGTTACCCTAATGCTTCCATTAAGTATTAAAAATGTAATTGTGAAAATTAAAGGAAAATTTAAAACATCCAGTTTTTAGACATTGTATTAACATTATTTCTTAGTGATAAGAACGTTATTCAGACTTTTTTATTTTATAATGTTTTTGAAATGTTTCACTACTTAAAAAGTTTTTGATATGATATATATAATGTAAATAAACATTCTGCTAACGTTATGGTTAGAACTTTTGGATAACGTTTAGAGAATGTTAGCCAACGTTTCTGAGAAAGCTATCCAAAAAGTGTCAAATGGGCACTTTAAAAATCAGCCAATTAAAAGTATATGTTAAAACAACCCCACCAATTTGAATTGGCCATGTTTAGTCTCTGGTGGAATTAGCAGAGAGGCAAAGCAACAACATCCGGATAAATATGAAAAGCAATATTAAAAGACAGATACGCGAACATATTCATAATCCTCCATAATTGCTGCAAGTTCTTCCTCTGTACTGCTCTCGTCCATAGTTACTCCACAGATCCTGCTGAGTGTCAGTGCTGTGATGTAGGAGGAAGAAGCGGCCGTTACTGGTTCTAATTGCTTAAGTAGACAGACCGAGTGTATAGTTTAAAATCCCTGTCTGACTACCCTGCAGCTTAATACAGACCTTTAATGAGGAACCCAAGACTAATAGCTCATCTTTTCTCCTCCTCGTTTTCTCCTCCTCTCTTTTGTTCTATAAAGGATAGTAATCGCTTTCATGTAATGACTAATGTTGTATTTGAGGTCATTATCGAAATATGAAATAAAAAATAAATTAAACGATGCACGGCCTTGATGGATGAAAAAGACTTGAATTGCGAATAAACAAAGTTCTTGAGAGAGATTAAGCTCGTTATGGTTACAGTGCGCATTAGGCGAGTCATTAGACTCGGCTGAAGTCATCACGGCAAAGATTTGTTTAACCTTGCAGAGAGGGAATCAGATTAACGTATAAACTTTTGGAAGGTTTAATTACGTTAGCATTATGGCTAGTCTTGCATACCAAGTTGCTTTATTTGTGAAAGAAGAGGAATTTGTGAATAGGAGTTTAACATAGATGCACGTTTAGAAGTGGGAGTTGCATAGATTTAGCACAGAAGGAAAGATGTGGCTTGTGCAGGATTCGAACCAGTAACCTCTTGCTCCTCGGTGGACTTGTGTTAGGTTGTAACAGAATGTTTATATCTGTGTTCTTCAGGTACGCACCCTGGCCCGGACGGATGAGGCGAGGGGTCTGCTGTGGCTGATGGAAGAGGAAGCTCTGCAGCCTGGAGGCTCAGAGGAAACTCTGCTGGAGAGACTCTTCAGTTATTACAGCCCTACGGAGGGAGAGAGCAAAGGTCTGAACTCAGTACATCTCCTACACATACCCACACACGATAAAGTAGACTTGCAACTTCACGCCTTCTATGTACCCCTCAGGCCCCGTCCTGCTGCTGAAGAGCGAGAAGGCGCATCACTTCCTGTTGGGTCACAGTCATGGCACTGACTGGGTGGAGTATGATGCACGGGGTTGGTTGAGCCACGCCAAACAAAACCCCGCCTCTCAGAACGCCGCCATTCTGCTGCAAGACTCTCAGAAGTAAGAGTCAACAGTAACATCATATCTGCCATAGACTCGCTGGTATATACATTGATTGGATATCACTGTATTTACATTGTACACCAGTATTATCAAAACAAACAATTGTGCATAAGAACAACATGGATCATTTCTTACTGGTTTCAAATATGTTGTAACATGTGGAGGCTTAAACTGAAATCCTGCATGCTGTATATACTCTGATCTTTCTGTTCTTTAGGAAGAACATCAGCGGCTTGTTTATGGGGCGTTCAGGGGGGGCCACTGTGTTGTCAGGCTCCATCGCCGGGCTGGAGGGCGGCTCACAGTTGGCTCTGCGCAGGGCCACAAGCATGAGGAAGACCTTCACCACTGGTGTAGCGGCTGTCAAAAAGAAATCCCTCTGCATCCAGATTAAACTGCAAGTGGTCAGTACTACAGATGTGTAAAACTACTGTAAATACGGTCAACATTGTTCAACAAAGAAAGTCTTAGAAAAACATAATTGTATAGTTAGGCTGATTTTTGGTTTACCAGACCCCATTACTACCCGTTTTTTAAATGTTTCTTAGGCGTTTACATTAGACACGCTTTTGAATTCAAAATGGCTAAAGAGCAGTTATATTGTAGCCTTGGAACAGATTTCAGGGGTCTGGTTTTTAAAAGCTTTAAAATAAATTTTATCACGCATGTGGTAGGTCTCTAAAAAAACCCAAAATTCCATTGGCAAAAATGTAAACCTGTATGTTTATGACTGTAGCTCCAGCCAGCCTGAATTAAAAATGTACAAACTGTTTAACAGCTGAAGCATGTCACACTGACAGTATGCTGATTAAAGCAGTGCAACTGGAAATATGAAAAGGAAAAAATAATAAACTAGTGCAAATGTTAACTGTCAAATACAGTCAGACACAACCAGCTATAAACTGAGTGCAAGTATGTCATTTGTTATCTTGTAGGACGCGCTGATAGATACAGTGAGGAGATCCAGGGTGCATTTTGTGCATTGTCTGCTGCCCAAGGCAGAAGGTTTGAGTGGAGATTTGAAGGTGCTGGGAGGACCCTCACCTCGCTCTGGAGATACAGAAACCAATGGAGAGAGCTGTGACAATGGACTGATGCAGCTGGATGCGTGTTTGCTCCGAGCACAGTTACGTGGATCCAAACTGCTGGATGCTCTACGAATCTACCGGCAAGGTAAGAGACACGAGACGTGTGGGCTGAAGACAGCAGACGACCCCCGTCTATTGATCTGTGACCTTTATTTGAGAGCAATATATAAAAATCTATGAAGAGAGGAGAGATTTGAAATTTCACCTTTTCCACACAGATCTGACTTTTCGGATTATCTTGTTCTTCTCCCAGGGTTTGTTGACCTTTTAAAGTTTGCGAGGGCTTCTTCAGCCACAAACTTCAGGCGTTATAGACATCATTGTTTTTGTCACGTTCGTGGGATTATTTTGCATTGACTGATTTTTTAAAAAAAAAATTGCGATCAATTTAAGATCAATTGAGATCAATGTAAAAGTTTACTCGAAAACAGAATGCGTCGACACATTTGCGCCCAAACTCCTCAGTCATTCTCTCCTGACTAAGAACATTCTCAAGATAAGTGACTGACCGATGGTCTCATTGTCTCTGCTGAAGCTCAGTGAAGCCGGTAGATTCCTAGAATCTCTCAGTCGAGCACACATCCTTCACTCCTGTTGTCTTCCTCAAGGTTATCCTGATCATCTGGTCTTCTCCGAGTTCCGCCGTCGCTTTGATGTACTGACCCCCCACCTGACGAAGAAACATGGGCGGAGCTACATCGTAACCGACGAGAAGAGGGTAAGCGTCCTATCACGCGTGTGTTTGCGAGCCTGTTGTTTCTCTGAGAGCTCCCATTGGCTCCTCCTCCACGGGCTGCTCTTCCGTGTAATTGATTATGACAGTGCTGAGGGCAGAGAGCCGTGTTGTTGATTAATGGGCTGTAACACAGATCTTTCTCCTCTTAATCTCAGTGCTGCTGTGGTGACAGGACAATAAAGGCTTTAATCAGAGCCCAGAGTGACGAGTCTATCAGCAGCATCCTGTCCTGTCACTGACCCCGTTTCTGTTATTGAGTCTAAAAGGTCTCTGGGCTTTGTTGTGATTAAAATCTAAATGTCTTCATGTGCACCTAATGAGTATATAATGTGCGTCTATAATACATCCATCATATATTTATATATATTAATATATAAATATAAAATCAATTATATGGAAACTGTTTGAAGCATCTCAGCCGGAAACCTTGTAAATTGGTTAATATATGCCCAAAAGTGTGCAGTGCTGTAATCTAAGGGTGATTACTTTAAAAAAGCTAAAATATCTTAAAGTTTTTTTGCTATCTTAATAATTCCAATACTTCCATGTTTAAGTTATATCTTCGGTTCGTAGTTTTAAATAAATTATTATTACTATTTACCACATTTCTGAATAAAAGAATGAGTAGGTAAATCTAAACCATTTGACTAGCAGTGCTTGTATATTATCCATGTTTGTAGTTTCATACATTACAGTTAACCAAAGGAAAACAGTGTTATAAATTGCTGGCTAAATAAAAAGATGGTATTTGAAGAGGACCTTCTTTGTTCACATGTTGCTTTAGCTATTTTTCTAGAGTCTCGCTTTGCTAGCCAAACAACAGTGGATTCCCACTTAGACCTGTGATCTATCTGTCATTGTTCAGTCCCAGATGTGGCCTTTTGCTGGTCTCTCTCCACTGAACCCGTTCACCAGTTGGCCCCTGTGCCCCTGCAGTGAGCACTCCGTGCCTTCCAACGCTTTCAGCTCAAACTCTAACCATTATTTATCAGTCCACCGAGATTTTGTTAATCCCCTGCCATGTTGTTATTTGCCTGCCATCCTGTCAGGACAAAAGCACTTTTAGGTGAATGGAGGAAAGAGGTCAAACATTAAGACAGTTGTGTGTGACCCAGTTGTCCCAAGGCAGGTTAGCTTTCAGAAAGAGAGAGAGCGCCTTTGTCAGCATGCAGTCCTCATGGAGCCCTGCTGGGGTGTTTCTTTGTGCACTGAGGTGGATAGCACACTAGATCTTAATGTCTGTCTGACGGTTTTGTGTGTGTGTGTGTGTGTTTCAGGCTGTCGAAGAGCTTCTGGAGTCTCTTGAATTGGAAAAAAGCAGCTATCACATGGGCTTAAGCAGGGTAAGTAATATGTCACATGACACATAACCAAAACGATAGTACCCAAAACGATAATGTTGCTTGTGATATTAGACCTTATAAATGATCTTTGTTTTCAATAAACGAGCAATTCATTCAGGCTAATAGAGGTTTAATCTGATTCTTGTTGGAAGTATCTGGCAAATATCAAATATTTAGTATCAAATCGTCACTCACAAAGGGGAAATAAACTACAATGCGCTGCAGAGAAGGATGTTTATGTGCATGGGCTGTCTGCGTTGTTTTTAATGCTAGATTTACTTAAGGAGTAATGCGAACACACATGCCCAGTTATAATGCTCTGCCATTGTTTGGTCAACATTGGACAATTAACTTCTGCAGTGATCAATAGAAATGTACGCAGACATATTTTACAATTGAAATGATGTTTGTTGTTTTTCGGTGGGTGGGAGTAACATGATGTTAATTACACCAAAGTATTATGAAATGCAGTAAGGTTGCAATTTACAGTATAATAGGCCTAATTTACATAGAAGCGTTGGGTGTTGAGAAAAGCACAATATCTTTATGTAAATTTGGTAATATTTCAGCACATTTGGCACCTGGTTTAACTGGATTGCAAGTGGTTAGTGAATAAGATTAGTAAGTAAGTGTGTTTTTGTGCCAAAAGTGGCATAATTGTTTAGCGAAGTTAACCCTTACAAAATCTTTTAAAAAGAAAAAGGATTCTCATATTGCCAGTCCCTCTAAGTCATGGATCAGTGCATTGAGTCAGTTTGTGGCATACAGATTTGGCCTTAGTCATGAGGATCAGTTCCAAACAGATGGTGTGATTTCCATTTAGATTGCCGAAACGCTCGGTTCTTCTACACCTCTTAGACACAGACAGACTTTAATCCGCTCTGCCACTGTGCTCACATCTGGGCGAAAGTGCGGCAGGGTGGGCGCTGGCCAAAAGGACTCGTCTCCTCCTCTCCCGCTCGTGAAACACTCTCTGCTCTGGGACAACACTTTACCCAGAATGCTAAGCTGCAGATGAAACATGGCTGCCACTCTTGGCAGGCCTCGTTGGCGGGCGTGTTGGCGCGAGAAAGACAATTATTCTGCGTTTTCTCCCTAGAATACGCAGGCAAAACTTAAAGCCAGGCTGGAGGGTTGTGCCGCTGTTTTCCGTGGTCTTCCCTGCACTTCGTATGATTAAAGCAGAATTGACGCTTTTTCGTTTTGTGTGACTTCCGTGCAGCAGTGATTGATTCTGGCAGGCATCATCTTTCTTTGTTTCGTGTTCTCTGGCTTGGCACACACCAATAATTCACTACAAACACCAATCAGCGCAGCAAGATATGCTTTCAGACAAAAACACCAGCCTGCAGGGTGAGCCAAAATAATGACATTCTGATAAATACATGAATGGGAATAGGGACAGCCGCTTCCAAGAAATACACAAATGGTTTGTTGTCAGCCATAATTCTGGAATGCCGATGATGTATGGTAATTGAGTCAGAGGTGAGTGTCAAAATATGGTTATGAAAATCAGTTTGATGTAGAGAGTCCATCAATATACTTTCAGACCATCTATATACTTGTGTACCTGACAAAAATATCGG
>JAZGTJ010008953.1:5043-20171 GCA_036877575.1 Botia almorhae | reverse complement strand
GCTCAAAGCTTCCCCGGGGATTTGGACGCTCTGATCATGGCGCAGAAGTAATTGACTTTTACTTACGGGGGTCATTAGAGGAGATCAGGGCCCGCTCCTGAGAACAGACTCGTACCCTTAACCCTTTGAAGTCTGCATACCTCTACAACGAGCGGTAGAGGAAATGTGTTACCCCAACTATCCGCTTAAGTTAACCGTTAAGTCTAACGCCAGTGGGGTGTCTCTCAGACACCATCATCATTAGTGAACGGAGGCGTTTCTGCACTGTTTTGAGCGAAAACGTTGATGTACAAAAACGCAGTTAATTTAGATAGTACCACGTAGAGCACATTATGTGGGTTACCTGACGAAACATTTTTTTCAGTGCATATTGTAGGATTTCACTACAAGTACTACAAGGACATTTTCCCGGGACACTGTTGGCTAATTAGTCGGATTTGCGCGCAGTGTCTGGATAAGTAGGATAAATCACACCAGATTTGACCCCCACGCCGGGCAGACTCGGCGTTGTGGGCCAGACAAAGTGATGAAAGCTGTCCTGTTTCACCCCTATCCAAAGTTCCGAGAGGACAAAGCGTGACCCGTCCACTTCACAATTAGTACAAGTTTATTTAGTAAAGTTTAATAAATATTGTAAGTAAAAACGTTGTTGTTCCTACGATGGAAAGATACACGCTTCTGCAATCACTCATCTATCCAGCGCACAAATCATCCGTTAGGTATTGACCTACATTTGCAGACGCTGGCGCATGGTAAGTGCCTACAATTTGCTTACTGATTGTAATCTCCGTTGAACTATCCTCCATCAATAACGCTCTTATCAATACGCGTGATCGCTCAAATTAAACTCTCTCATCAACAGTGAACGCGCGGAGGTCATGCGTGTTTTATCTGTCAGACGCGCTCTCTGTAGGTGTGAATGTGTGACTGTGTTGCGCTTACGGAGATCACAGAGAAATCTCGACGTGTATTGAAGGAATTAATCGAGGTCTCGAGATCTGCGCGTTAACGACGGGCCTTTGGTCAACTGTGCAACGATTATCAAGTAAGTGTATGTTTTCTTTTTTCTGCACAGCCCCCTCGAGAGGATGTGGGACGTGATCCCTGGAGAGAGGGAAACAAACCATTCATTAAACACGGTGGACAAACAGTTCACTAAATATACAAATATATTTAACTGTTCTGATAAAGGCCTGCCGGCTGTAGCGCTTTGTGTAGTTGCAGTTTAATGAAACGGCAAACTACAAAATAAGAACGTGTTTTGACAGTGTAGTATTTTAAACAATCGTATATTATATTGTAAACAATGGTTACAGCAATTTGTGTCAGACGTTAACTAGTGCACCTTGACAGCTCAACACATATAGCTGATAAAGGTGAAAATGTCACAAGACAGATATTAATATATTCGTATTATTGTAATTGCCTGATCGTTTATCCATGCTCAATGCAACATCGAAATTCGTTTCATTTTCTAGCTAGAATTTAATACATCTTACAAATTGTAAGTGATGTTTTCTTAAGAGATTAAAGCATTTCCATATTGAATGGGGCATCATATAGGTTACGTGGTATCTTTGGCCATTCCCTATATTTTTACGATTATTTAATAGACAATTCTAAAACAAAACATTCATATCATATTAATTTGAACTACGGTTGTTTTTTATTCAAATTTGTTAATGTAAATAATGTTAGATCGTTTTTACATAGTGGTACTTTGAATATGAAATTAAATCGTTCAGTTTAAAATGAACATTAATTTTATAAATACGTAAAATACTTAAAATAAATACTTAAAATATTTTTAAATGTATATATTAAAATACGGTATAGCCTGCTTGACTTTGTTTTGCTGTCTTATTATTATTCATTGACAATCGTATTGGATTGTTGGATATGTCATTACCGCTAAATGTTTATTTTTGTAGGTCACATTTATTATTATTTTTTCGCTGAATCTGTGAGACATAATTCGGACGACGAGCGTTTAAACTAAAACAGTACCAAAAAACGAATAACTCCAGATTTTTCTATTCCCAGCATCATGTGAGTCTGTCTTCATTCAAAGCGTGCATGAGCTAAGACCACCGACCACACAAGGCCACGCGTGTTTAAAGAAAAACAGAGGGTAACAAGCTCGTGGTAAAATCGAAAGCCTGCCATTATCTAAGTCATAAAAATATAAAAATATTTTTGTGAAACAATAAACTTCGGATGGCTACATCTACATTAATCTTGAAGTCAGAAATGTTATGTTTTTTTTCGAGACAACGTTGGGATGTCTCAGACGTCCGCATATGTGGATATTTTTTGTATGAGTAACAAGCATGCAGCGAAAAGGAACGAATTTATTTCCGCAAACAAATGTTTTAAATTCTGTATCACTTGAGGCATCCCACCTGTTGATCGCTGACCTGACCAGATCGCCGCTGAAGCTTAACGTTTCATAAACTGCAGTTTTCATACTGTCATTATCGTCTTATTTAAGCAATAAATGATTCTAGCCAGTGCACCGCAATACATTGCAAATTAGATCGATAACTATTTCACGTATTTTCTATAACGAGTTAAGAGGTCTTACAGTCTCGCGCGAATTACTAGTTCTTGATTGTAGCTGAACCTTACATACTTCCTTTTTTAACGTTTGCTGTAGGACATCATAAGAAATACACACTACTGCTTTTAATCTGCCCAGTGTTAATGCTTAATAAAAAAATCCCAACGTGCAAGAAAGTATTTACCAGATTATGGTGAAACTGGACGATCCAAAAATAAGTCACAAGTCTCCCGTCAGAAGTTTGAAAAGTCAGTACAAAAGTCTCAGGCTTATCGGAGAGCTGTTCGGCTTCCTCGGCATGTTCTCGCAGCAGAGACACGGGAAAACCCTCGAAGTTCGCACAGCTGTGGTCCAGCGGTTGTGCGCTGTGAGTATTTGGTTTCTCGGGGTACAAACTCTYCCTCTCTCTCTCTTGCTCTGTCTTGTGGTCCCAAAGTCAAACCGCCTCTTTATTGTAACCCAACCCGCGACGTCACACAGCCAAACCCCCAATATACCGAAGTTAAGTTTCCTCCACTGGTACAGCAGCGCTCAGCGCCAAAGGACCAAAGCAGCACCAAAAAAATATGTATAAACTTATCATAGCCTATACATGTAAGAGAACTTAACTCCACTTTAACTTTTATATTTGCAATTAAATTTGTACACCCACGACTTATTTTAACTATCTAATGGAATGAAAGAATAAAGAACTAATTTAAAAGAACATAAAATTTGGAGGCATTAAATTAAATGTAATGTTCGGTAAATGCAATGCGTGCGTAACCTATATATTTGCAGAACGAAAAACAAATAATAAAAATAATAATACACAGAACACAAAGTAGCGCAGCAACAAAAGCTTTGTTTTTGCAGCTGAGTGTCAAATAACAAATTTTGACGCTCACAACATAAAACAGAAAGTGCAGAAATTGTTGTTTAAACGCTTCTGTGCGAAATGGGGCCAGCAACAAATCAAGCGTCGCATTGTGTTAATTAAGGTAAATATACAGCCGTCACGTTTAACTTCGGCTCTCTGCGAGAAAGAAACGAGAGACTGATTTTAAACGTCCCAAAACCATTAGTCAATTTGTCACCCCGACCTCGGTGAAGACAGATTAACTGCATAATTTTTTGTTATGTAGGAAAGGTACATCCGAGAAGGGCACTTCTCTTTGATTCGAAGTAAAATGGAAATTCTTGCTGCAAACTTTCACTCCTGGGGTCAAACACACCTACGTTAGCGTAAACTGTGAATGTGAAAAATCGCTACGCAAACCTATAGCTGTGTAAATAAAAGGAAAAAGTCTCAATAGATTAATTCAGTTCTAATTTCGTTACAGACGTTTTCAGTGTTTCATTCGGTTGTTCTTGTGTGAGTGGATTTGTCTAAAACATAAACTGGCAAACGACTATCCTTAAATAAATCAAATAAACGTAATACTCATTTTGAAGATTTTCAGATAACTCTGCTTTGTTGACTGGGCGAATTTGTTTCGATGTCAGCCCGCATATATTCCTCTGAGATGCTGGTAGCAGGTCCTCTGTGCGAGCGGCAGAGAGGCGCGTTCAGTGGATCCCAGCCGGACAGAGACGCTGTGCGTGTCCGTTAAGCGCTCAATACGCGCCACCTGGTGGCGAGACACTGTCAAATTAAAACCCCGCCGCTAAGGAGGTGCTCAACATCCTGTAAATGCACTTCTACAAAGTTTAGATGCTTAGTACTTAATTCTTTGGAAGTGACCCGAGACTTTAAGTGATCATGGTTTGATCAGAGTTAAAGCTAAACTTATAGACTGGACGTCCGTGTTTATACTGTTTCATTGTGTCTGAAACACAAAACAATCAAGAAAAAAAATTCAATAAATGTCTAACAACATGTATACTCCTATAAGACATGCTTGGAGTGTTTTGTATAGGCTTACACGTCTTTTAGGCAAGGATAATTGTTACGCATTTTAATTTGATTTGAAATGCATTTTATACGCGAATTTAGAAGTATCAATAAAACTTACCCAAGTAATAAAATGGAAGGCCCGTAACTGATCAACTTTTGTCCTTTGGCTCAGAAAGACGTGCGCAGATATGTGAAGTGTTGAGTGAGAAGCTCCATGCAGTTTATTCCGGCTGAATTTGCTCTGTTGACTTTATGAGAAAATTCTGGCCGTCTGTGAGTCCATGTTGCATCACAGAGCGCGGCGCAATAGCCCTGACCTCAGGAAATTAATCAGCAAACCCTGCCACAGAAGCCGCGCGCCCACTCTTCCACTGCATATAATAAAAAACAGCAGTGAGACATCATTTACATTTTTGGAAGGAGAAAGAAAACAAACTGTAAAGTATCGACTCGGTGCGAGCACGCGGTGCGCTTGTTTGGAGCGCGGCGCGAACACACAATGCGCCCGGCGTTAACACAGCGCTCCCCGACACGCGGGCGCACACATGGCTGACTAAAGATAAAAGGAAGTGTTTACAGCTCACTTACATATTTCATCACGGTTATTTACATCACTTCTGCTAATCTAAACACTTCTGCCACTGAAAGTTTAACATTTCAAAGTCAGTGAAGTCAGAGAACCGCTCTCAAGGTCTGAACTACTGACGGCTGTCTAAATACAGGCCCCTGCCGGTGTCCATCACGCTCTGTGGAGCCCTGACGCACAGTGAACGTTCACATTACGAAATATCACAAATAAGATAAGACTTGTAAGAACATACACGCTAACAGCTTTACCTTAATACATACAGAGTTAATATGCCCTTAACCAACGTTTACATTTAAAGCCGCAGTCCGTATCCTCAGCCACTCTGTCGCCATCTCTGTTTGAAACATAAAACTGCAGGTTACTTTACGTATTCTTATTACGTATGTCGAAGTTAAACAAAGCAGAACTGACATTTCCCAGCAAGTCGGACCCGACGTTTCAAATTTTAAATCATTAATATAAACGTAACTTTGTCAGAAGACCATTTTGAACACCGATCTATCATGTGCTTGCTCAATAGCTGATTTTTGTTCATTCTAACCCAAAAAGGTTAAAATATATAATCAATTAAAATGGTTTGCTAGAGATGGTCGGTCAGCCAATCACACGCAGATTCCATTCCCAGAAGGTCCAGTTGCATGGTTACCATGACTACTATCTCAACAACAACATGCTGTCCATGACAGTGACGGCAGATTCTTCATTCTGTGTTTACATATTGCTTAATTGTGGCCATATTATTTAATCCTTTTCAGTCATTTCCTATTTCGGCAGTGCTATTTCCGGTGTCACTAGCATATTTATTTCCCTTACAATCAAAGTAATCACAGCTGTTCATATATTAGAGAGAGACGTATAGGGTTGGGTTGTGAGTCAGCTGGATGGAATGAGGCTTGGTGCTTCTTGGGGAGGTAATCCAGCACGGCTTTACATTCAAACTCAAACCGCAAAGCCATAATGATGCCCCTTTAGGTCACTTATTCCTTCTACAAAAACAACAGGCTTTTAATAGCTAATGAAGAACAGAGGTGTAGCTTCTCTCGAGCGCTCATGGTTACGTGAAACCGCTGTGTTTTTAGCGCGGATGGCTTTATAGGTGATTGAGGTAACTGAAAGAGCTCAAAGACACTTCTAATGCTTTGTGGGTTGTATTTACAGGCTGTATTTAGACTTAAGCGGGATCATCTTTTGACAGACATCTCAATGGTGACACGCGCGGCATGGTATTATGGAGGAAATGCTTATGTGTTTTACAGAAGATACAAAAAATGTGACATCTGATGGATTCAGTGTTCAGATCTTAGGTGAATGTGGGTCATATGTTTGTTTGTGTTTTCTAAGAGTTATGTAAAGTTCACTCTGTCTTTAAGATTGCGTCAGGCAGTTTCCTGAACAGGGTGTGAACAGAAGGCTTTATGTTTCAAAAGAAGACCAGTTTCAAAAGAATATGTCTTTATAAAATTTTCATTAAGTAGTTACAAACAGTCTGTGGTCAAATTTATAAGGCCTACACTCTTATCGTAATCCTGCCTGATTGAGTTTCATACCCCTGAGTCAAAGCCAGCATTAGAGCATTGATTAAGCATGAACAAAACGGGGATGATTTTAATCTGATTATGTTACATAATATACAGCCTCGTTTCCACAGCAACTCCTCAGGATTTTTTTCATGATCTAACCTCACATTTATGGAATCTGTAAGTTTCATTTTATGCCAACATGTGCAAAACACATAATATTTTTATAATAAGTAGCAACGTATATAAAACCAATGAGCTATATGTAATGAATACTAATATTTATAAAACACAGGAAATAATAATAATTATAAAACCGCATTTGCACTGTAGTGTTTCTTCATCTGAAATTTAACCCACAAATTACATATTTAGGGTCTAAAAATCTCTGCTCGAGAGCTACTGGGGCTGACGCACTGCTAGCAAACACAGTTTGTCTGCATAGAGAATTCGGTAGTAATGACATTAATGTGTCAGATACACGCACTGAACCGTACGAAAGATAAGGAGATTTAGAACCTTTTTCCCTTAATTTGTCATATATTAGATAAACAAGCTGTAGCCGACTAAACTAACAGCTTAATGTAAGTGACTTGTATTATTTCTAGGTTTAGGCATTTGTCAAAATGTCTTGACCAAAGTTCACATAATAAGGCGAAATTAGTTTTTCATCAGTATTTAGCATCTCTCTCTCTCTCTCTCTCTCTCTTTCTCTCTCTCTCTCTTTCTCTCTCTCTTTCTCTCTCTCACTCTTTACTGACCATGTAAAGAGCAGAAAAAACATCAACTGAAGCATCTGACCTTTTAAAAAAATATCCGCAGGACTTAATGAAAACAAATTCTCTTTGGCTGAGGTCTCCTTGTCTCTTGTCCTGCCTAAAGGAAAGAGAGAGACTGAGGTGAGAGAGGTAAAACAAGAGAGAGAGAGAGAGAGAGAGAGAGAGAGAGCAAGAGAGAAGCAGAGAGAGGGAGCTGGAGGGATAGATGTATAACACCCTCAGTCACTCTTCTGACCTCTGTAGGGTCAGTGATAAATGTTTTTATCACGGCTGAGCAGAAATGTCAGCACGGGTCAAGCTCTGTGTGAGCTGAGGGAACTTTCAGTGCCAGAGAAGCAGAAAGGCTGAACGCAAAACATTTCAATAAAGCTGTAAAATAACAGTGTTATCAGATCTTAGGCAAACTCAAGGGGAGAAATGAAGCGGCATTTTCATAAATTAAACAGCTGATGCTTTCAACAAAACGCTCCCAGATCCAGATTTATGCAAATGATGTTCGTAAAACCGCTCAGAATAACATGAAACATCACATTTCTCATGCAAGCAAATACTTTTGCTCACATACAGCCACACGAACGATGTGTTTTGCCATAATGATTAAAATATGCGGCTGAGATTTTGGAAGAATAATGTATTTGTGACTAAAACGTCACAAGATTATGACAAACACGGGCATTAAGTTTCCCATAAGAATAAAACATTACTGTTGGGATCTCTTCATTATCTCAGTTGTTTCTCCTAGACATCAATGAGATTAGGACCAATTGAAAATGTTTCTAAAGTCTCATGCCTCAGATGTTTCTTCTTACAAATGTCTCCACTGGAGTTTCAGAAGAGACCTCAACAATGTCACAGATTGATTTTAGATTTGCTGCGTCTGCAATCAGAAGTCAATATTATTAAAAAGGTCAAAAACACAAACATTTCTCATGAACTTAATCCAAAATCAGATTATTTTAGCGATACAATCTACATTAATAATTTCAAAGCTTTATTTTTTTTGGTTGCATTATGTATTTCATCATTTGACTCATTTGTTTCTCTTTGTCATCTAAGCAAATTTGAGGGAAACATTTGAGACGAAGTTGCTGTTTAAATTAAACACAACTGAGGACCTCAACAAGTCTCTTGAGCTATGAAGGAACAACCTCTAAGCAATAAAATTGTCCTCTGGGTTGTGCAGTTTGTGAATAAGTTCAGAGGTCATGACTATGATCCAGTTCCTAATGAAGTCTCTCATTCACATTTGAGTGTGTTTACAGTTTCTAGGGCACATAAGTGTCAGTTGGGAGAGTTAGGATTATCAAAACAGTTAGTCCTTCCTTCACACACTCAGAATTATAGACAAATATGTATGTTTAAGATGTGAGGGCTGTGTATGTGTGTGTATAAAGGTCAGAAATATTCTGAAAATATTCTGAAAACTTCTGTTCTGCCCACCCACAGAGCCTCAAGGGAATTCTGACCTCTGATTGGTCTATTTTGAAACAGAGAGTAAAAACCTTGCCATTAACAATTGTAGGTTGTGGGAACATTTCCCTAATATTTCCATTAGGTAGCAAAATGTTAAAATGTAATTTTGAAAGTTCTAGGAACATTTAAAATGTCCAGTTTTGGACATTTTATTAATGCTTAACTTGTTTTTTAAAACGTTCCACTAACTACTTAAGAATAACATTTTTGATATATGATATATATAACATTAAAAAATGTTCTAATAACATTACTGCAAAAATGTTTTTGAGAGAACTTATAACTGAGAACTTGTAAATGTAACTGAGAGAACTTTTAGAGAATGTTAGCCAACGTTCTGACAATGTTCCCTGTTAGCTGGGTCTCCATACATGTTGGAAACTGGTAATAGGTTGGTGTTACTGTATCTGGTACGATATTCCACTTTAGAAAGCCAGGTGTGTGTGTGTGTGTGTGTGTGTGTTGTGTTTGTGTGTATACACACTTTACTTTAGACCATTAGGGAGCTGTTGATGAGCATTTCAGCTGTGCTTGGGAAAACATAGCAAATCCACTGCACTTACCCCAGAGTCTCACAAGCCAGTTGAGTCAGAGTTTGTAGGTGTTGATCGGTTCTTTTATATCTGCTGTTGATTTAAGATCTGCAGACAGACGCCCAGTCACTCTCAGAGTTCATAGCAATGATAGGTAGAGCTGAACTGCAGCTGAATGTTAAACAGTTCTTTTTTAGGAAGGGACCACAATAACACAAACAGAGGAAAGGTTTACCAAATTTGTAAATTAAAATTAGTCCCACCTTGTAGACGCTCAACAGTTTTAGGACTTGATGTGTTCCAGATGTCACAACTTCAAAGCACTAACATTAGCATCTTTAGCCAGAAGCGAAAGCCCTTCAAACTTCACCTGTACGACTAAGACATGTTGTAAACTTTGCACAAAAATGATTTTATAATGTTTGGCTTTTGACCTTACAGTGGTCCAGTTTAAACCTGTCGGGACCATTTTCCTAGTTAACAGAATAAAATCAGGACATTAGCTAATGTATCAAAAACGTTCTTGCAGTACCATTCCTAGAACGTTCATGTTTTAATGTTTTTATGGAAACGTTCCTACAACCTAAAATTGTTAGCTGTGTTGGTACCAATACTGAACATTTTGGCATTCATCATTAACTACGGTGCCTCAAAACACTGTAAACACTGAACTACATCTAAAGAGACCAAGAAGTCTCTCAGCACATTGGATTTAACTATGAGGTTTGGCTGTTTCACGCCAGCGGATTTGTTTCTCCATCTAAATGTTGTTTTCGCTCTGATGTTATGACAGTTATTGGCTTTGAAAGTCCCAGTGCTGGGTAAGACCAGGGATAGCCATTCCATGTCTTTATACCAGTTGTTTCGACATCTGCATGGCACACAAACAACTGTTAACAGGTTGCTTCATGTTATCCATTATTTTGGATTAGCAGTAACGACATCCAAGGGTTAAAATATAACATTTAAAATATACGTTGTTAAAACATGAAGTATCTTTCTTTTACTTTAGAAACATTTATCTTTCAATAAAATGGCTACTGTTTAATTTAAATTATTCTGATATGAGGAACCATTTTAATGATGTTATGGTGTATTTTTTTGCTAAACCATTGGGCTTTGACGTGGGTTACAAGAAATAAAGTAGAATATATACTATATAGTTTCCTGTAGTTGAATATGAAACTATACATAAATATAACTAAATAAGCCATGAGAGATGTATGGTAAGCATGGCAACTAGAGGTGGTTGTGTTATCCTAAAGTAGATCATTATAAGCCGCCTGTCCCAATACTTACACTTGCAGTTGTCTACTTGCACATGGATTTAGTGTGCGTTGAGGACACTTCGCTCCGCCATTATTAAGACCCGGGACAGTCTTGCGTACTTCCTGTCGCGTGCAAGTGCTCTCAAGTGGCCGAGACTGCTGCTGTGGGAATTTGGAAAGGCCCAACGTTCCCACTGGCGATTTAAAATATGGAGCTCTGTAGCTTTGGGGCGTGTCCTGTCTGAACCCACCCGAAGCTTGCTCTGTCAGTAACAGACACGGCAACCGCTTACCTTCTGTTCTTCATTTCCAAAACATCACCACGATCTCTCAATCCGAGGAAGTATAAGTGTACGGTAAGCACAGCACACTGGCTTGCTGCAGTCTCTTAAAAGAAGCTCATTTAACTAGTCAATTTATTAAATAAATACATTCATTTGTATTCATTGACATGCCGTCAAAACGTCTTCATTATGTAAATTAATATACCTTTTTTACCCCGCCATTCTGCATATATTAGCGGAGGTCTGTGCACATCAGGCAAAATGTCAATTTTCGGATCGGCTTTGGGGTTCGGATCTGTTTCAGTATTTATTTTATTATTTATTTTTACATAACTTTTGTGATTACACCATATGAGACCAGTTGCGATGCATTCCAAAGAATCGCCAATAATTTTGGTATATATTGATCCTAAACACGGGCTACTTCTGTAAAATGGATTCGCATAATTGTTTTTTTGTATGGGTAAATGTTTATTAATTATTCATAGATCACATCATGTTATATAATATATAAATACTGTATATCATGTTATATATATAAACAGAAGGTTATGCTAGTGGTGTCACGCTACCTTACCCCAAACGCAAAGAAATTAAAAATGAAAGTATCAAAAGTTTCTCACGGCTGCCACTAGGTGGCGAATTGCGGCAGTCGTATTCAAAAATAGACAAAAACGCAACTACACGTTTTTTTTTAAAGAACCTGGATGTAAAGCACACGATCCAGCATGGTGAGCGATCTTCTGATTGGCCGTTTGTAATGAATGGCCTGTTAACTGTGCATGATATTGGCATTTATCTATTTCCGAAAGCTTCAGGTGTCTAATACTGAATTTAATTAATTTGGTATTCACATTATCGAATAGACCTTTTCAGTCATCAGCTATTTAAAAAGATCCAATCCTCATTGTTTACATGTTCTTAAGTCTTGCACAATCTGATTTCGTATTGTGAAACCATGTTGATAATGTTAGAGACCAAGCGCTAAACAAATTTGTTCTGGTGGGTTTGACAACTGCCCTCGTTTGTTCTTTCACATGTGATGCTGTAGGCTGGTGGGATTAACAGACATGTGGAATACATGTTAAAAGCTCACTGAATAGATTTGTCACAGATTTGTTTGAGTTCCGTGGCTTAGAATAGCATATCTGTGAGTTCACGAAATGTGAGAATTCTCTTAAGCGCTATTGAAAATTCTCTCTTCCTCTTTGCTTTTATTTAGCAAAATGACCTACAAGCACAGGGGACATTTAAACTAAGAACATACGTTTTATTGAGACTTTTCCAGCATTTTCTCTCTCTTTCTCTCTTCCTTCCTTTCTTAGTTTGTCACCTTGGCAGTGTTTCAAAGTAACCTGAGAGCCATCGTTTTAAATGATGTTTTATTAAATTGGTGTTTTGCATCAGTTGTTCCGAGGGCCCTTACTAGTGAAATGAAGAAAAGCGTTTCTCTAGAGTCTGGCTACAATGGGAAATAGCATGATATCATGAAGTCTCATTAGAAACACACATGTGGATGTTGGTGTGGGGATTCAAAGCAAATAGGATTTAATTTAGCTATCAGTAAATCAGAAACATTATAGTATGAAAAACATTGTAGTGAATGGGGTTCTGAAAGTACCCTTAATTACACTGCTAACACTTTTAGGTTGTAAGAACGTTTCCCTAACGTTTCCATTTGTGACAAAAATGTTATTTTAAATGTTCAAAGAATTTTCAAAATGTTAATTTATTTAGATGTTGTTTTAAAGTTATTGCTTGGTTTTAAGAACATTATTCAAGCATTTTTTAAATTGTGTAGAATTTTTAAAACGTTCCACTAACAACTTATTGTTTTTGATATATATGTTATATAACATTAAAACTAGGTCTACTAACCTTATTGCATGAACGTTTTTGAGACAATGTTAGCCACTGTTCTGTGAACGTGCCCTGTTAGCTGGGTAGTCAATTTCCTATATAAGCAAACTATGTATTTTGAAATGCACTATATGCAATACACTGTATTATGAAGCGCTAGAATGTAGCGTTGGGGAAAGATATACAAAATATAAGAGGTGCAAATAGTTTATTCAAAACAATGGCTTCATTATAGCAAAAGTTTTATATTGTCTGTGACAGACATGACCTCATAATTCACAGAGTTGATGTTGCTTCAACAGACCTTAGGCAGCAACTATTAGGTGTGTAAAGAGTTTTAATAGCTGGTTCATAAAGAATAAGACCAAACCCTAACAATCTCCCTCTAAATAAATGACAGAAACGCTGAGTTCTCACGGCACACTTTCCTATTTCCCCTTTCAATCCTTCGTTCTCTCTGTTTTCTTTACTTCTTTTAAACGTGACAGTTTAAAGTAACAAATACAAAAAGCGTGAGGGATAATATTTTGGAAAAGAGCTTGAGAATATATTGCTGTTTCTTCTCCAGACTCTAAATATACGTTTGGTGAAGTTGTGCTAATCGTGTGTGTAAATGTTAACAGTAATATACTTTGTTGCTTTATTTGGTTGGCTGGATATTTTAGGTTCGGATTTTAAATTCGGCATACATCACTGGTGCAGAAGCAGGTAGAGCATCACCTGCATGGATTTCATTACAGTGGAATGAAGTCAACAGAGAAGCAGAGTATAGCATGTAAGATGCTAGATAAGAACCATCCTAACATTTCCTTTGTTTAAAAACATATGAATATGAATATGGACTTCATATATAACATATGAATCATGAACTGCAGAGGGCCGTGTTTAAAGGCAACAGGCATGTATGTACCCGAGTAAAGGCTGTTCAAAAACATAAAATCTACCTGCTTTTGGACAAATTGTAGTGTCAAACAAGCAATCCCAGAATGCACTGCAACAAGTTCAGCAAACAAAAAAAGCTACGGTAGACTAGAGATTAGAGAAATGTCATAAATATGTCACTCAATGCTAAAACATAGTTTAGTGTAATTTAAATGGTGTTTCTTACGTCATTTTATTGTAATTAATTGTGAGTTATGTCTTCTTTGTGAAGTACTATTTGTGTGTACATGATGGTAACCAGCTTTATGGTTACCATTCATGATTCTTAACCACAAGACATTACCACCCCAAAGAGTAAGAAAGTCTCAGATCATCAAAGACCTGCTGGTATGTGTGTGTGTGTGTGTATGTGTGTGTGTGTGATCTTGGCATGCATGTAGAGAATAATAAATGATTATACTGCTGGCAAAAGCAGTGCTTGTAAATCATGTTTGGATTCTCTCCTGCACCCAGTTACCAGATGAGAAACGAGGAGCATGGTGTAGTTTTTTTATGCATGAGAAAATAGTAAAACGCTGTTTTGAATGATAATTCAGCTACTGACAAATATATATGAATACATGTATCTGCCCAAATTACACAGCGTTTTAAATAAACCTGATTATAAGCATTAATACATAATGCTATTAATACTAAAAGACTAACATGAACTAAACAGCAAACTGTTTCCCTAAAAGAAGACAGTTTTGCTCCATACATGCTTTGTTAAAGGAGAAAGTACAGTGGAAATATTCTTGTGTGTGCTGGTATAAAGGCTGATGAAGAGCTTGTAATATGTATGTCCTTTGCTGTGATGTACTGCCTACGGTACATCATGTATGTATGCGTGTACAGTCTGCTGGTGTTTGATGTAGAGCGTGTTCTACCTGTGGAGAGTGTGTGTAGTCAGTAATCAGTTCCATCTGTAGGAGCTCAGTCAGTAGCCAGACTGATGTCAGGGAGTGAACACACACACACACACACACATGTTGGCATATGTGGTTTATGAGGACTCTCCATAGACATAAAGGTTTTTATACTGTACAAACTGTATATTCAAACTCCTAACCCTAAACCTACCCCTAACCCTCACAGAAAACTTTTGGCCTTTTTATATTTTCATTGTGGGGACCACTGGCTGGTAGGTGTGTGTGTGACTTTTACCCTCCTTGTGGGGACCAAGTGCACACACTCTCTGTCATTACACACACTCTCTTTCTCTCTCCCTCTCTCTCTTTCTATCAATGTTGTACATGATAGTTCTTTGTAAGTGTGTGTGTGTGTGTGTGTGTGTGTGTGTGTGTGTGCGCACAGGTGCATGGGCTGCACAGGATCCATCAGCTGTGCCAGTGTAAACAGGTCCCATGTGCACATGGAGATCAGTATCAGTTATCTGAGGGAAGTGGCATTTAACTTTAAACTCAGAAACATTGAGTAATGACACAGGGGTAGAGTGGAATGTGTTTAA
>JAZGTJ010008952.1:0-20171 GCA_036877575.1 Botia almorhae | reverse complement strand
AGAAGCAGTCGGGCAGGGACAAGCTTTTATTTCCTTCATCTAACTGCTAATTGGCAGCTGGGCTGGTGAAAGCGAAGCAGAGGGTGAGAAAAAAGTGGAAAGCCATTAATGTTCAGTAATCATTGGGCCAAGTAATAGTTATCAGTGTTTTAGGGGCAATATTATCACCATGTAACGAAGGGCTTGATTACTTTATTAGCCTCTTTAAGTCATTCTGCTATCGCTTACCAAGTCGACCCCGAAGACCCAACATTCCCCCCACCCTCGAGTCTCTTCACCGTACCGCACCCCATGAAGAAATCAAATTATGGGGACTGTGTCTTTAAATCACGGACCCTGTACCCGATGTGACATAAAAAATGACCATGGGGGGGTTATTCAGAGTTCAGGCTGGATAATGAAACGGGCAGGAAGGTAATAGAGGCAGAAGAGGTGTTCTGAATATGGGGGGTGCGGTGGGTGGGAGGGGTTAATAAAAGGGGTTCATTTAGAGGGTATCTCCTTAGTCTGACCTGCCTCTCTCTCTCTCTATCTCTCTCTATGTCTCTTCTGTTGTGATGGACTGTGTAGATGTACATGTTTGGCTACTGGAAGATCTTCTCTGGGTGATGAGAGAATTGGACACAGAGGTGCATCTTTTGTCCTTGTGGTTCCGGGAGCCTCTCTGTCTTGTAGTCCATTAATTCTTACTTTAAGCAACATAATACTTGTAATTTGATGGTTCAGAGGCAGTGCAACCCTGTTAGTGTTCACTTGATTAGTGACAGAGTGAGATTAGGATGCCTCTGATCAAAGGATGGACTTCTAAACAGAACGATTTAAGTCTCAGTTTCAGTCATAACAAGCTAGCCGAGTCAGCTCACAGAGTTAATTGTGTTTGAGTCATAGTGTGAGAAACCCCCATGTCTGTGCATTTCTGCAGGTGCGCCTTCCCATCAAACACCTGTCATTGTGTGCAGCTTAATACAGCATGTTTGGAGGTCCTTTGCTAACCCCTCATTACTCGGCCCTGTTTCCACAAACAAAAACAACATTCCAGTTCTGACCCCAAATTTGTCACCCTATGACCTGTGTAGGACCCGCTTACCCACAACTTGCCCCACAGTGTGACAATGAGCTGTGTCAAAGTTGTAAGTCCAACTAACAGGGAACGTTCTCAAAACATTTGCTAACGTTCTTTAAAAGTTCCATCAAAAGTCCTCTCTAAGTTATCAAAGAACTTGAGATTAGTTACTTAATGGAAACGTTAGGGAAATGTTTTTAAAATTGTTAGCTGGAGGTGTATTTTTGCTTTGTTTTTCACCATGTGCGTTTCCAACTAATTTCTGAAACTCTTAAAAATACTTATTATTGGTCTAAAGATTCATTAAGTTTCAATTCAACGCAAAAACTTTTAAGATCTGAACAAGGCTAGCAAAAATGTACTATAAAATGTCACCACCACGTTTTGTCTTCTTGTCTGTCTTCAGTAGATCTTGCTCAGTCTTTGTGACCTTGAGCCTTGTGTCCCCTAAACACTAAATTGGGGTTTAATTTCCCCCATCACCATGACCAAACCGAAATAAAAAGCCCATTACAGGGCCCTGTCGGCGAGGTGTTGTTGACTGTCTTTTATGATGGCTGGCGAAGGCAGGGAGATGCAGCTGATGTCTTCATTTTGAACTGGTCCCTCTGGCGCAGCTCTGCCTGTGAGCCTAAAGCCCACGCGGCCCAGGCAGCAGGCCTGCCAGCCGGGTGATTAGTAGTAAAATTTTAATGGGGATCCATACATATGTCTAGCTGTCATTTTTACGAGGACGTTTATACAGGCACGGTTTCGATCATCATTCCCCCCTAGCCCAGCCAAGGACCAGGAGCAAAAACCGAACGTGCTGCGTTGAGATGCACATCTTGCTGCTTAACCTCACATCAGCCGTAGGGGAGAAGGAGGGTGGGCAGCGGAGCTTTATGGCATTAAAGACCGACGCTCCTCTTAGTATAATGGAGCAGTCAGACTATAGTGAGGTTTGGGTGGTGTTTGAGGCAGAACCTGATATGATATTTATTGGCCTACATCCCCTGGAGACACAAGGCTTTATGTGGCTCTCATAAGAGGGGTCCAAGGTTCTTCTCTGGACATATTTACAGTAGGCCATATTTACAGGCGGCTGCAATTAATATGTTTAATCATGTTTCATGTTCTTAGCCAGCCAGCAGATCTTTGATTGTTGCCATCAATCCAGAACTGCACCAAATTGACATTATATGAGTGCAGCTTCTCCATTATGAATGAGCACAGGTGTAATCGTTTGGGAAGGAGAGCATTGTCGGTGCATGTTTCTGTTGCTGCTAAAGAGAAGCTATTAATTTCAGTGTAGAGAGAATCAAAGCTGGTCATATATAATACGTTAACATTGCGTTCTTCCTGTTACTCTTCTTTGAGTGTTTAGAATGGACTGCTGTTGCTCTGTGGTCGAGGGTGGGACAATTGAGCAAAGTCCCTGAGTGGCGCCTAATAAAGACCTTCATGTTGATGGGAACAGTTATCTGGCCGAGCCTTTTGCTATCTGAGTATGTGTGGAGGCACATCCCATCCACTAGAAAGTAAATAAACATGATTTGAGGTCAGAAAGCCAAAGGTTTAGGAGAGGTGAACCAGAGGTGAAGATACATGTAAGAAGAAAGGGAGGGGCAGGGCGAGAACATGAATTTCTCCTAACAAGTGCGCTAACAGAGTTACAAACTGTCACACCTACGTGAGCCCGACCCAGGACTGATTGAAGGGGTGGACTAATGCTGTAATGAGAGAGGATGAGAGGGAATAGAGTCTTTTATATTGTGTCGAGATGGGGCGAGGCGGAGGAGTGAGGTAAGCAGCATGCAGGCTTGCCTGCGAGGTGACCCTTTACAAGGCTTACATTGTGGCCCTAATGCAATTAACACCGGGGAGTGTGGGGTTAAGACAAGGTTGCCACTGGTGTGGCCACGGCCTGGGGCCTGCAACAAGAGAATGAAATCGGCCTGCAATTGAATCGGGGAGAGAGAGGTGATAGCTCCCTGGGGAGGGCTGACACAAGGTACATAGAAAGCACAGAGGAGCCCAACCAAGGCGAGCCAGGTCACTGTGACTAACACTGCCTGCTGCTCTGTAGAAACACAATCCACATTACAACAACCACATTACAATCACACTCACCTGAGTGGGCTGCTGGGCTTCAGTCTGCCCTGAAAGTGCGTGTGCGTTTCCAGTAAAGGCAACGGATGGCGTTCATGTGAAAAATGCACACTACAGGGCATGACATTTGAAAGCTAGTACAACAGTTACAAAAATGGCTCAAAATAAATGCATTACAGCCAAAATAGTGTAATAGCTGGAATACAAGATTACAACTGCGCCATAACCCAATATATCTTATCAGAACATTTCTCAAGCAGAGTCTTCATTCCGATAACTGAACGCAGCTCTGCCTTATGGTAGATAATCTCAGGGAGTGAGATATGATCGGCACTGACCACTTAAAGCGTGCAGGGCCCTTTCACGGCCATAATAACCAGCAATTTTGTGGCTTACATCTATCAGTGTGTATATCGACCTGCCACCGCTGTGGACACAGATGCTGGGGCTATTAGCCCCTTTGTTTGTTTTTGAATGAGAATAGAAAAGGAATTGGCTCATTTTGATCTTATTGTCGGTAACTCTACCTCTCTTGAGGCCGAGACAAAAACCAATCTTAATCTGGTTAGAGAGACAACATCAGCTTTTCTAATGCTTTTGAGGGACAAAAAAATCTGGTGACAGATAATAATGTAAACGGGGGAAAGGTTTGGAAGGGCCGGCCACAACTATAGATTCTACCACTGTGGCTCCAGCCAATGCATTAGAGAGGCTTATGATTGCTTGAAAATTTATGGCAGATGTAAGTGTATTTGATTGATAGGGCTGTTTAAGAGCAACCCACACGGCCATTTATTTCATTTGTAAAGAGCGGCGGAGATCTTAAAACTGGTAGTGTCTGACCAAGGAGCTGACCAAAAACTTTCTGGTTTGTATAAGCATCAGAACACTATTTTTATATCGGAAAGTTGTCATGGTCTTCTAAGTTTTGCTATTATAGTTGTTTGATCAGCTGTAGAGTTGTGTTTTTAATTCTAGTAAAGTTTCAGTTTACCTTTAGACGTTTTGTTTGTTGCTGTGTTCCAAAGCCTAAAAAGTTGTCTCACAGTCTAGTACCTACATAGAAAGCTGCCTTTTAAGCATTCTAACCAATTTTTTAATTGCCCTGAATTGTTTTATCAATACTTTCGATCAGACATTTTCACTGTTATCCATCATCTTCCAATTTATTTGTTCTCTGAGCTTGCCACAATGCATTTTGGGATTGCATACTCTGCAAAAGCTCCTTAAGCTGCTGCTGTGAAGTTCGGCTGTACCGAGGTGTCTCTGTGCATTTGTGTGTGGCCGGCTCACAAGCTGTGTCCAGCCTCCAGCTCAGAAGAGAGAAACTCAATCCGCTCATTGCCACATCCTGTGTCCTCTGCAGTCCGTCTGTAACGGGGTGATTTGACCTCTATCATATCATTTTGCTCAGATGACGTGCATGTGTGTGTACTTGTGGTTGTGTGTTATATTCCCGTGGCACTGGCCTCAGTCACATTGGTGGTTTTCAAGACTCCTGTGCTTTGCAGTTGAGAAAAATGTATATTCTCACCCCTATACACACACACACACACACACATACACACATACACAGTTGCACTCCCAGGCGGTGCTAAATAGCTGTGAGTGATAGTCATGCTTTGGCAGGCAGCTGCTGGCTCTTGTTTACATGATAACTGATTACCCTAATTTTTAGAGGAAGCTGATAAATAGTGTTCCCCTTTGACAGCCTCTTTCACATCCAGAGCGATAATACCTTTTTGATTATTCAATAAATAACCCATAATTCGACATTGATTTGACTGTGAATGTGCCGTTCAGGGGGTGGAGGGGGGGCTATTGACCCTTTGTGGTGAGTTCCATTCCGACCACTGGTCAGTAAAGGTCACAGCCCCGCACCCTGTGTCCACTTCAGCCCTCGCTGATCTGATTAGTATAGGGTCCATCCCTTTGCCTCCCATCTTATTAGAAAATCTTACTCCTTGCTTAATGGCTTCCACTTAATAACTTTTAGAATTATCCCATAGCTTGTGATGAGTGCATTATAGTGGCAGGTTTACTATTAGGTGTATTGAAATCTGGCTCTAGCGATGGCTCGTTCAGCCACCTGAAAAATGGTTTGTTTTTGGAAGACATCCTTGCAGGGCCGAGCACTGATTCACTTAGTCAGTCATTTGGATTGTGTATCATTTTCCCCCGAGTAGCCATCGGTGGTCACTGATGCAGTTATTGGAGTCTTCCTGCTCTTGATATTGGAGTATTGATCAGAGATTGTTTTGTCTTCTGTCCATTCCCTTTTCATTTATATGCAGAGCAGATGCCCTCGCGCGGGTGGCTGCGAGGCTTCAAATTCCCTCCGGACCGTCAAACTCACACCCCTCCTCTTTTATGACATCACTCATGCTGTCAGTCACCGCCCTGGGTGACTGTGGAAGAGGGACAGGAAAAATCAGCACTGAAAAATGGCCTCTGACTTTTAGAAGTGCCCTAAATGGCTTTCCACAGCAGATGCAATGCTATGCTGGATTTTTGCCTATTAAATACCTTCTCTCAATTGCCTATTATTTCCCCCAATAAAACCGCTGCAGACTGCGTGATTTCTTTTCCCTGAAAGTCTTTTTGTTTCGGAAAACATGCTTCAAATGCAACAAAAAGGGCCCTAATGAAGTGAAGCGTTTGATCTTCTAAATAAAAAACAGACGGGGGGATGGGGTGCAGCACTCAACAAATGCAGCGGTTCGTCGTAGGTGTGGAAAGCCAATCTTTTAAAAGAAATCGTCATAGCGCTTGCCAAAAAGCCTGAGCTGCCTCCCCACCCTCAGGCCATCGGCAGCGCTCTTATTATGTAATTACTAAGAGCTAAATTCACTGCAGTGCTGCACCCCTGTCTAAGCTCAACTTAACACCAGCTGAGGACAGCATGCGTTTACTATACTACACTACACTACACTATACTATACCCGTGCTGTGCTATACTGTACTGTACTATACTATATTGTACTGTACTAAACTATACTATGCTGTACTGTACTCACTGCACTGTACTGTACTATACTACACTATAACTGTGCTTGCTATACTGTACTGTACTATGCTATACTGTACAGTACTATACTATACTATACTGTGCTGTACTGTACTGTACTTTACTATACCATACTATATGGAGTCACTGTTCAGTCCTGCTCTTGGAGAGTAACTATCCTCACAGAATAGTTCTGATCTCAGTCAAACAGCTAATCCAAACCTCAGTATGCTGGTTCAGGTGTTTGATTGGGCTTGCAACTAAATACTGTGGGGCAGTGGGTCTCCTAAAGTAGTGTTAAAGGCCCCCACTGTTCTACACTCATTGGTGTATGCTGTGTTCTGTGTTCTCAGCCATTGTGAGGACAGGATGGTTAAAATTACTGCAGTGACAATAAGGTTTATCTTTGATTTCACCATTTCATTTTAACTGTCTCATAGTTGCTTCTGAACGAGAAGTCACACTCTGTTTCTCTCGGTGGGCCGCCTCCCTGTTTCCTCTCGGGAGCAAGTGGGAAATAGTGATAGATGAAATTGGCCAGAGCAGAAAGATGATTAAGAATTATGGTCATTATGCTTCACTTTTGTGTGTTGGGAGAAAATCGTTCTATTCATAATTTATACCCTCAATTACTATTAATAAAGAGATATTTCAGTGGGAGAGAATGGCGAGGGACAATTACATGTAAAGTGGTATTAACATTCCTGTTTGAACATTTCCAGCCTCCATTCCTCAGTAAAGCTAATAAGAGAGATGACTCCCTTGACTTCTCCATGAAATGATTGTATTGGTATGATATTCTAATCTATTAGCCTCTGTGTAATATATTGGCCCAGATAATTGGGCCCGTGCTGAAGACCAGAACAGAGCTTAGACAGGAAGACAGAATTGGAAGTTCTACAGTAAAATAGGGTCAGAAGACAAGGTGATGAGATTAAGATTGGAGAAAAATATATCAGTGTGTAGTCAAAGGCTCTGAGGATGTTAAATGCCGTCCAGTATAATAGGAGTAAATAGCAACATGTTTTTTGTTTGTGTCAGTGAAGGAGCTGTGGGGGTACATACAAATGATGAACAAAATGGGGTAACAGTAATGTAAGGTAATGTTATTATGTTTAGAATTCATTAAAAGAACTCAAAAAATAGATTTCGAGCTAAATCAAAAGCAGTTTGGTTCCATGACATCATGTTGAGGAGAACTTTAAAATATCATTCTTTTATAAAGCTTACAGTCAAGGCCCTTAATAATAGCTATTATTTCCATTCGTTGGTTCTGTGTGTGCATCATTAAGTTCTGTTGGACTGTTTCTGTTTAGTACACCAGTCAGTGCACCAGTCCTTGTTGGCTGTGGGACTGGCACACTTGGCATGCCTCCTGGAGCTCCATTAGACACTCACTTACAAATGCACACACCCCTGGCCGACGGTACCCGCACCTGGGCATTAAGACTACGGGGAGCCACTTCATTACCTGCGTTCCAGGTGTCCAGAGCTATTGTGCAGAAAGCATGGGGAGGCCCTACCCTCCATTATTCGGAGTAATCATTGATTAAAGAAAAAGACGAGGAGACGGAGATCGTAAAGAGCTTGTAAAGCGTTCGGCATTCTAACCACTGCTGAGTCTATCAGGTATGGCGCCACGTGCCTTTTCCCAAGGCTACAAATATAATAGGCGGTTTACTCTTGCTTTTTCCTCTTCTAGGAAATGTTTAATGGCTGCTTCATATAAAAAGTATTCGGCACTCATAAAAGGTTCCAGATTGACAGCTTTGCGGCTGCAGCATTCTCCTCTGGGCTTTCCTTTGTCGTGGAACGGCAGCAGCGGTACTTTAACAGAGCATCAGACTCTCGTGTCAGCCTGGAGATACCGTCTTGTTGTCCTGCTGTGAATTTAGGGCATCGGTTCCACCTCCCACCTCGCCCGCTATGACTCCCTCTTGCCACACAATCATTTGTGGGGCAACCCCCACAGCATGTGGAAACCTTTCTGCCAGCTGTGCTTTTCCACTTCAGATGCTGGACGTCTTAATTCCCACCTCACTTAAAAAGACTACGGGCATGATGTAACCCCCATTGAATTTCAATTGCCCCATCCTCACTTACCCAAAAAATGCAAATGACGAAAAAATGACGCGCGGCATAATGCTCTCGCCCACTTACGGGCAACCATTTTCAATTCTGATAAGTTGCCCAGGCAACCCCCTCTTCAATCTTAGCGTTTAGACGTGCCAGGCAGGGGCTTATAAAAGCAGACTTCAATGAATGAACCCCACCGCGGGGTGCCTCTCGCCACACCCGCATATCTGGTTTGATTTTGGAGAAATGACTGAATTCCTGCCTTTGGAAAGCCCAGTGGAACATGCTAAACGCTCTGTTAAAAGCTGAGTGGGGTGGAGTTGGGGTTTAGAGGTGGATGGGCAATGTATTTAGCACAGCTTGTCTGGGGCAGCATATTTACGTTTACATTTATGTATTTGGCGGTTAATTTTATACAAAATGACTCTCAGTGCATTTAAGGTGTAAATTTTGTGTTTACAACGTATTTTGTAATCTGGGAATCGAACCCATTACTTTGGCATTGCTGGGACTATTCTCTAGCAGTTGAGCTACAGGAAAAGCCAGAAATTCCCAGCTGAAGTCTAAATGATGGTGGAACACATATAACACAGACTCAGACAGAATGCTGTGGGTAAACATCTCTTTGCCCTTCCTGTCTCTGACCGCCAGCGTTTGTCTGATGGAGAATAAATGAGGCAGTCAGGTCAACAGTGAAGACACACGCAAAAGAAAAACTCTGTCCAGACTTATAATATTCTTCAGCTTCTTATTTATGGCCGGAGCATGGAACCAATTACTGTTCAGTTTTATTTAAAAGACATCAATCATTTAGTTGATTAAATAAACATGACCCTTTTATAGCATCCTCATTCTATACGGTTCCCCAGAATGCATTTGGGCACATTTGCTACACTTTAACAAGTATGAATAATATTGCATTATACAATAAAGTAATTCAAATCAATTTGTTTTATATCAGTTAAAAAAATTTCTTCATGACAGTTTCTTAAAAGCATTAATCCCTCAGAAAGTAAAATGAGTTCTGACAGAAAGCTCTTGCATCATTTGTTTGCTTTGTTTTTTTATCTAATGCAATTAAAATGGTACATTTTAAGTGCCTAAATACATTATAGGGCTCCTGTAGCATTGAAGATTCCCAGTATTTAAAGCATTAATGACCATTAAGGGAGCGTCAAACTAAAGGCTACCGCCATCATCACTGTACCATTACGACTGACGCATGTCTCACTTGTTTAATGTGTGTGACTCACAGCTTCTTGTCCAGAACTTCAGCACAAGCATTTTCCTTCATTACACGCGGGGCCAGAGTTCTCCTCCATTCTGTCCAACCTCGTTTTCAGTCAAATACAATATTTCTAAGTGAGGCTTTACAAGGCTCTCATGTTCACCCAGCTGGCAAAGAGAGACAAAGAAAGCGGGAACAATCAGAGGGAAAAGAAGAAAAACGAAATAAAGGCTTCTTTAAAATAATTCTGAAGTACCATGACAAATCGAAAGCGTTAGATTGTTTTTTAAGCAAATTACGGAGGCGGCGCAGGCGTTGTTTGGCTAATTTCTGCGCTTGTAAGATCAAGCTATTCATCCACTCCTGACGTGTTTCATAGGGATTTTGCTGCTTTGACCGTGATATAAAGCTGTCATAATTTATTTGAAACACTAAAGGAGAAGACCAACATTAATCACCCTTTCTTGTTTATTAAAGCAATAAAGATTTCACAGAGTGCTTTATTACCAGTGCCAGATTGGGAAAAGGCAGCCTTTTGTAGGGGACTAACAAAGACAAGAGCCCATTACACCGTCAGAGAGAGAGAGAGAGAGGGAGAGTGAGAGATGGAGTCATTGAGAAGGGAAAGCAAGAGGATCACAAGCCAGCCCTGTTCAGACAGAATCTTTATTGTGTTGTCAAAACGTATGACATCATCCTGACCTTTGAACCCAGGCCCTGCATAGTGCTGATTGGACAGGTCCATCTGTATTGACTTCCTTTATACCGCTCATTTAAAGAAGTGGGACACCTGAGCTGCCACACAGACGTTTGTTGAGCAGCACTCAGAGGGAGAAGTCTCAGGACTGGAGTCTGGTCAGATCACACACTTGATGATGCTCAGTCTTCCTCTGTCTGGTGTTATCTCCAGACAGCAGCTCCATCAGATGATCAATAATGGGAATAATAACATCTTGCATCTGCTCTGAAGATCTCACCGTTGGTTTATGCAAATATTTACACAGTGGCCAGTCGAGTCAAGGACACAGGAATAAGTGACCTGCTTAATTCTCTGTAAATTTAGAAAGCTTACCTTTGACCTTGAAGAGGGCCCGCGTGTATTTTAAAATGCTATTATATTTAAAGCAATAGACAGATGTAGCCGGTTAAGGAATAATGTAACTGAATTGCGCTAGAGACGTGTATTTTTGATCCACTTAAGCGGACATCAGGAGAACTTGTAAAAGCACACGTGGGAAAATTCTTACACTAAAGCTCACATCACTCATAAATTCCCCTAATCTCCATTTGGCTTTGAATAATATAATCTTAATTATTATTTTTGCCCTGTATAACATAATTCTTGGGTGTAATGATTTTTTATGCCCCTGACATATTGTTTGGAGGGTGACATAAAACTCTGATGACATGTGACATTTGCAAAAGGTCACCCCGCCCGTCCCTGCTCATGTCTGTCTTCATAACACTGGCACTTGTCATATTGAAGCTGGCACTGGCAGTCTTTGTCTCACAGGAAACCCTCAGCACTGTTCTTTTGGCTGGCCGTGGCTGTTGCCTGTCTTTTTTTCCTTGTGTGGTAGAAGGGAGGGTGAAAATTGTCACTGAAGGGAAAGAGGAACCAGATCAGTCCCCCTCGGGGTTCCTGGGGGGCCACAAACAGCATGTCTGAGCCAGGCTTGCAAGCACAGAGTGACTGGGAGAGGCACTAATACTAATGTGGTAAATACATCAGAAATGACTCAGGAAGGGAGGGGCGAGGCACGGCGGAGGTCAGGTACGCTGAGTGGAATGATAGAAACAGCAGGATTTGACAAGGGCTTATCTGCCTGAATTAAATGAAATTGAATCGTTGATTTTTTTTTAGGTGATTTTAGAATCTGTCAGTATTGTTCATCTGCAGGCCTGGTCCACAGCATCTTTATGAAATTGTTAAAAGAACATAGCGAGGTACAATCCAATGCACTCATTTTTATGGCTCTATGTTTAATGATAATCATCACCTAATGATGGAAAAACATGAATTATTCCAGCTAACAGGCAACACTCTCAGAACATTGACTAACATTCTCTTAAAGTTCTTAAAAATGTTCCTGCAGTAACGTTAGTACGTTTAACGTTTTAATGTATCAAACACATTATTCGTAAGTTGTTAATGGAATGTTTTAAAAAGTTACAGAATTATAAACGTGTGAAAAACATTGTTTTAACCAAAAAAATTGACATTTTGAAAGTTCCTAGAGCAAAATAACATTTAAGCGTTTGTGTTACTTAATGGAAACATTAGGGAAACGTTCTTACATTTCTAGCTGGGATGGTTTAAAACAGTTAAAGCTGTATAAGAGTTAGCGCTTTTTGATATGCCTCGTCAAAACGTACCGTTTCTATGTCAACACATGAAAGAGATATTGCTTTCATCAAGCAATTTTATAAGGTCCTTAAGAATTAAGATATTTTAACTTTTCCATCTTTCCATCTTTGTAAACTGAGTGCATTGTAGATATTTCTTCTTTCATCATTCATCTTTGTCATTTTTTATCCTTGCTGTCAGTTTTATCATTTTCACCTGCCTTTTCCAATTTCTCTTCTTTTATTTTTATTTGCACGGCGGTTTCATCATGCTGTGATGATGTGCCTACACCTCCTCTGTTCCAAATTACCCTGTTCTGACAACTGTATTCTATGGTTTTAAAATGGCTGACCTCTGATCTCAGTCTGTTAAGTGATGTTTTTTGAGTCGGGCATTGCCTCACAGAGGACATAAAATATACATTTTTATGCACATAGGGGTCCCAGCTTTATGGTCGTAAATTGTAGTAGGGATGTCCTCCCACTGATATCCCATAGTGCAGTGGGCCATCCCTGTGGAAGGTGGCGCTATGGCCTGGACAGACAGGACACAACAGGGTGTAAAGCAGAACTCAGGGTTGCTGGTAAGGTGGAAGGCCACCAGCTGTGTGTGTGTGTGTGTGTGAAATGTATAGGCTATAACATTTGTGCTTATACTCTGACAGCTTTAATGGTGATGGCCATATTATAGAGAGTGTGCAGAGAGTAAAAGGCCTGCTTTATGGGACGTGCCTGTGTCAATGGCAGACAGCAAGGACAGTGTGTGTGAGTGTATGTCTCTTTCCCCCTAATGTCTACACAGTGTTCTATCTTTTTGTGCACAAATATATGTCGTCCAAAACCTTGTGAGCCACCTTGCATGCCTTGTAAATTTTAAATCCGTGCCTTTTAAATTCTGTCTATGTAGGCAGCTCACTAGGTTTTGGAACAGAGCAGGTGTGTGTGTGTGTGTGTGTGTGTGTGTGTGAGAGAGAGATTGTGGCCATACGTTTGAGCTAATGAGCAGCAGCTGCAGACTAATAAATCAGGATGGGTTTTAATGACTGCTGCTTAAAGCCAATTCTTCACCTGAGAAAACTCCAGCATGCGAGACGTATGCGATCATTTTCTGTGGTGGAGCGGTTGAGATTGAGTGACTCGTTGCTGCGACGTGTCTGTTTGGTGTCTGTTCCCTGTCCCTCACAGCCGTGTGGCTTGACTTCTTGGCTTCACGCTCACACTGTTATTTAATCCTGGTTTTGGCACAGATGATGATTTCAAAGCAGCAATGTGAGAATGTTCTCAGAACCTGTCTGCGGCATCATAACCTTGGTTTCCTGTAAGGAGACCCTCTCTCACCCTTCTCAAGCAGGGAGCCCAGACTAGAGTACCACCTGGCTGGCCGTTAGGCTGAGGAAGAGGCCCTTTGGTAATGTGGTTTCAAGGGAACTAACGGCATAGGCCTACCACAGGTACGCCCTCTTCCTCCTGTTGCTTAACAGACATCTCCTGTAGGACTGATGATGTACTGCACTGCAGTCATATGGAGTTCCTCAAGGCTACGTCCTCCGCAGTTGCAACTTTCAGAATGTCTAACGTTAAAGCCCCTTGAAATATCCTCAGCTGTAATCAACTGACACTTTTTACAGACTAAACTGTATTTTTCTCACCATCGTGGGGAGATTCAGCAGGAACCTGGTTTCGCAGCCCACCCAGACCCTTACAGTGTCTGTCAGTCTGACTGAAACTGCCCCTCAGTCTTGGCCTTTCACATATACCCACGTTGGGAGTGACAGTTGCTGGCGAGCTCGAGCCTTCACTGTTTTCAAGCAGTCTAATATTTCCTTGGCCTTTTCTCCCATTATCCATGACCTTCAGTGGCGCTATGCACCAGTTGTTGACGCAGATGTCACAGAGCATTGTGGAGAAATGTCACCAAGAAAATGTCCCGCAGACGGATGAAACTGGAGACGTGCCGCACGGTTTTATATAAACTCGCAGGAAGGGTAGACAAAATGAGAAGTTATAGATGCGGTTTTTAAACAAAAGTCCATGAGGAACTCCAGAGGGGGGAACTAAGTTGGGCATAGAACCTTGTTTTTGTTTATATAAAAGAAGAAAATCATTTTTTAAAAATTAACAGTTTTGTGCTCCAGCTGGCATTTCTGTGGGCAGAACTGTGATCCGTACAAAACAGACAATCCCAACGGTGCTTAAGTACCCCAGCCCCAGTGCTGCCCCATTAAAACCAGCAGTGTGTGCCACTCGTGCTATTAATATGCAATGATCGAGAGAGTTTAGACCCACTGTCAGCAATACGAGCACTCGAGTCTGGAGGAGAGTACATTCATCTCTCTCTGTAAATAAGAGTGTTGTGGGATTTCTGTTTCACACGGATCAGACGTTCAAAGTGTCACATTTTACACTGCGGGAAAAAATTCCACCGTCTGTTTCGGGTCTAACACGTAGTCTAGAAGTCAGAGATCAGAAATGATTTGTGTACTTTGTATATGTATAAATACAGGTTAAAAAATGGTTTACTTCAAAAAGATGTAACATGAATGTGGGATTAATTGTTAAATGATTAAAATAATTACATTGAGTTGCATCTTGACTAGGGTAACAGATGAGCTAGGAGTGCACGACACCTCTGCATAAATGTTTACTGGGGACCTACAGTGGTGCATTTACAAATTGTGTGTGTTTTGTAAACGGTGTAGAGGGATTAAACAGCATTGGTCTTGACTCCAAGCTGTTTTTTTGGTTCGGGAGAATTGGCTGCTTGTCTGTGGATGTCATAGTCTCTGTTCCTGATAAGCAGCGTGTGACTGATTGATTTTTTGATGCTCTTCTGACGTCTCGGATCCTCCGCATCGCTTCTCACTTTAATCTAAGATAAAAAGGGCTGCTGTCTTTTGTTTGCAGTGGTGGGGTTGGTGCGTTCCTTGCGTTATTTGGCAGTTTAATGTGACAGGTTAAGGTGGCTTTTTTTGTGTTCGATCAGTGTGTTTGAATGGATATGAATGTCTTAAAAGTATTACCTGGATTATGGCAAAGCCTATTATGATTTAATGAATTTATCCCCTCAGAAAATCTCCATAGCTAGCCTCTCTCGCTCTCTCTCTCTCCCTCTCTCTCTCTGGCTTTGATCTCTAGGTGTTTATTTGTTATATTCACCAGCGCCAATTCAATAATTACGTAGACAAACAGGTGAAATTAAGCAGTGCTGCAGAATTTGAGAGAGAAGATCAGACCTTTTCATTTGGCCTTTCGTTCTTTGCAATCTCACACACAAACACACACATACTTGCAGACGTATGCACATATACACAAACGTATTTAAGTCATGTTCACACATAGATGTTTCTGTACTGTGGTTTGCTAGTACCTTCTCGAATGTGTATCAAGAAATCACTCTTTGCACTCACGTTGGTAGTCGACAAATCACCTCACAGCTCATTATTGCATTGAATCTCTGTGGCTTATGTTACTTCAAATTTGTACGTAAAAAATAAACGTACGTGCATAGACACATACACACACGGCTTGTATTTGGTCACCCCAGCTCACGTACATACCTGTGTGTAGCAGAAAAACATGAGGGAGGGTGATCTGAACACTCTTATCAGGTGACGGGAGTTTGAGGGAAGACCAACCCTCGCTCCTGTACTAATCTTGTTTGTCATTGCTAAATGAGCTGGCCCTGCTAGGTGTGTAAGCGTCTAATGAATTTACAACCTGATATCAGGAGGCCTAAGACTGGCAGGGGTCATAAAACAGGAAGGGAAAAAAGCAGTAATTAACATTTATTAGCTAGCTTGTCATCTGTGCTGGTAGGTAGGGGAGTATGGATAATATTGCGGTGATCAATTAATTTTTAATCATCTCTGGAGAGATTATGGAGACTCCCTATGAACTCCAGACTGGCTGGAGTCTGTCAATAAACAGGGCATGGGTCATTCTGCAATGCGTCAAGTGTGTGTGTGTGTGTGTGTGTGTGTGTGTGTGTGTGTGTGTGTGTAAACCACACTACATACTTATCGGAGCACACCTCTTGACTAACACACGCTTTAAACAGCTGCCTCCTGAAGGGCAACTACTAGATAGACCACAATCGCACACCCTTACATAGGTGTTTGAATTTTATGTTACATTTGTGTTACATTTCAATTCCCTTCCAAACACGAAGCCGCCACATAAACGTCAAGTACCCTAAAGCTAGCTGATTGAAGCATGCTTTTTCAATTGTGACAACACCCTCGCTGAGTTTTACAGGCTGAAAAGAGCCGCTCTCAGCCTGTGTGCACTGTACTTTGATAGCAGGAAATGACTGTTGTTGAACATGGAGGCAGCTTTGGACCGTTCCCCTGCATTTAGTCTCCTGTGGCGTGTGAAGAAGGAGCCTAATGGGTAATAGATACCTGACTAATGCCCCACTGAAGAAATAGAGATATATGGCCAAAACGGAGGGGAGAGAAAACTTGCTCCTGAGTTATGGAGGCACACCCGGGGGGTTAATTCATCGCGGGCGCGTCTCCATGCCAAGCAGTAGCTGATAGTTAAAAGTTAATACTTTTATTGCCGGTGAAGTGCTCATCCATCAGGAGCAGTTTGTTTCTGCGGCTTGCTGATGGCACACTGTGGGCAGGGCTGGATTTCTGCTGATAAATGGAGATAAAAGGAAAGTGTTTCTGCATGTTTATTTTGGTGCGTGACAGCACGGGTGTCTGTTCTGTTTAAGGTGATGAATAGGTGAAGTTCGGCTCTGTTAAGGAAGCAGTCACTAAAAATATATTGTTTTTATGAGATAGTCGAGTAATTCATGACGGATCATTTGTGATCAGTACAGTAGAGACATATTTTAATGGGAACATATCTGACTGTTAGTCTACTGTATTAGTGATTTTGTTCTTTACTTGAGTCAGAAATCAACTTGAGTCAGTTTTATTAACGGGCAATATGTGTGGTCTGAAAGCGAAAACAATTTTAGGGACAATTTTTTTTTTCCTCAAATAATTTATTTATTTATTTATTTGACTATATAGAAACACAGTGTATCATTTAATCAAATAAAATTAATTGTGTATCTATACAGTTAAATAAGCATATTAAATTCCCATTTGATGCAATAATGCTGTTACAAAAAAATCGTGTTCATTACATTTTGAATTTCAGGGTCGTTTTTGACACTTTTGTTGCTGTTTCTGCCATGAACCCCTATTAATTTTTGACCCTGGTCTCTAGCATTCTTAAGTCTCTCCGTCTGTCTTAGTGCTGTAAAGTATCTGATTCGTCTGGAGGTTTGTAGTGTTAATAGCTCAAGGTCAGGGCCATAAACTGGAGAGAGAGAGAGAGGGTGAGAGACGGAGAGAGAGGCTCTGTGCTTCTTGGGTTGGTTGGGAAGAGTTTAGAGTCTTAATGTAAGCCCTCATTCACAGGGTGAACAGGGCTTAACCCCAGATTCAGCTGTCAACAGCCTGCCACCAGTAGACCTCGACTATCACCGTTCTGTAACTTTGTTTCACAGAAGTGTTCATTCAGACCCTGAGTGTTTTCTTTGAAAAATATATCTCTCACCTCCTGAGATCTGTCAAGCGTTGACACGAACATGAAGATGGAGACAGAATCTAAATTACACTTTAGCCAGATGTCTTTAATTTTCAAGCAGGGGGCCGCGTTTTCTCAACGCTGGCGCCCCCTACAGGTTAGTGGCTGTAACTGCATTCAGAGATCAGCTGTGATGTTTTCCACAGCGTTAGGGTCTCAGAGTGGGCTGTTGTGTGGGTGGGGAGGGGGACACTTGCCCGGCTTTGGACCAGCCACCACCCTCCACCGGTCCACAGCTGTGGATCGAGCCGTGCCACCTTCCACAACACAATGGGCCTTTTGACCGCAGAGGGCAGATCGACACAAAGCGCTCTGCTTGCTGTACACTGCAGAACAATGCTATTGTTATAATACGACACTGAAAGAAAAGGCTCACTCCACTATTTGTCATTCTCAAGTGTCAGATGATTGCATAAAAACAAGCTTCATGAAGACTTAGGGAATGCAGACTGTTGTATGACAGATGGGAATAAAAACAGCTCATTGAGATACAGTAAATATTTCTTACCATTTAAACATCGCATGTGTGAAAACCAAGAACTAGGCCTGGTGAAATTCACACACTTCAAATACGCCTGTCATTCATAGTTATTCGAGTATAGAATTAGAATCCAAGTTCTACATGTGCCTCACCCTCTGTGTTTGTTTAGAAATCTTTTGGCAATTGTGATAATGCGTTTAGCGATCAATAAGGGTGTTGTACTCTCAGCTCTAAAACATTTACCATTTTAACCCAGAAAACTGTGAGTCTGATACTAAATTAGCAGATACAGAAACAGAATCAGAAAGAGTTTTCTTGGCCAGGTGTGCTCTCTCTCTCTCTCTCTCTCTCTCTCACACACACACACACACACACACACTCACTCACTCATGTTTACTTTTCTGAATGTGGACATTCCATAGACACAGCTAGTTATAAACACTACATTCTAACCCTAACAGAAAACTGCATTTTTACCAGAAGCTTCTAGTACTCACAGAAATACAACAACACGAATACAAACATCCAGGTGAAACAAAAAATCTGTAGTGTGCCAAATCTTGTTTTTCACAATATGTGTATATAATGTTGATGTGTATATTTATATGTATTTGTGTACGGGCAGGTGTGTGATATGGTGTTGTTATGTGGCAGAGAGTGCTCTGTAATTCAGGCTCAGTGAACCTCCTCTTTTCGCTCGTGCCTCACCGGCCCCGGTAGACCTGTTGATGGGGCCCCTCTGTCAGCGCGCCACAGGAGTGATAAATGTCCCTTATCGGCATTGTCATTGTAATAGCCCCACAACAGGCACGAGATGGGCGACTGGGCCAGAGTTATCGCCCCGCTCCTGCAGGGGAAGAATACACATCAAGCTGCCAATCACCCGGCCCGAAAATTGCTCTGAGATTTGAGTCCCCAGACAGCCAGCAGACTGCTAAAGCTCCCTCCCTCCTTCTCTCCGCTATTACGCTGCTCCATTGCTTTATTTCACCCTTTTTAATGCTTAAACTCTTAAACACCACCATAACCTGTCAGTCCCTCACAAGGGTTTTTTTTCCCCCTGTTTTTTCTTATTCCCATCTCGACCCCAAATGAAACTCAGGTGCTGCGGTAGTCTTGTACACAGGGTCCACAATTAACACCCACCACAAGATGCAACAAAATAAATGATCAATTCAGTGATCAAAGACATACAACATTTGTTTGACTTCTGACTAAAACGTTAGACTAATCTTAAGAGGTTTTTCAGGCAGCACATGTGAAATTTCCATTTTCATGATGTCATATTGTCATTAGCCTTTTTATATGTTCATGTTTCAATAAGTTACAAACAACATATTCACATTTTTGGGACAGGTGCAACTTTACCAAGTCATGGGCTCATATATGATGCTGTGACCTACAGTTTGTCACAAATATGCAAGAAAACAAGGCAATACATAGGTATTTACCTTTAAAAAATATGTTTTGACAAAAACATTGCAAAATTCAATGGTCTATAAAGATATTTACAGCAAGTAAACTTGGTCAATAGGAAAGTGTAGCAAAAAGTTCATTCCAGACCCTGTTTGAACAGCTTATCCTTTTACACTAGAAAGACAAAGTTTTGGAGAAAAAGATAAAAGGAGAAAGTGTGTGTTTATGTGTGTGTGTGAGGAAGAATGTGAGATGGAGAAAAAGTAGATGATAGAGGTGTGAAGAGGTGAGAGTGTGATCGGCAGCAGAATCATTCCAGTCTCTTAATTTTCTATTGATCGTTGTGCGCCTGCTTTGAGTGGAGGATGGAGCCAGATGGGTATCAGCCCTCCCTCCTCACCTGTTCGCTCGGGGCTCTCGTGGGAAAGGTTGAGACAGCTTCTTCTCTCAGCCTCCTGCTTGGGCCTTCTTCTGGTGCATCATGGGTAAGCAGGCACTGAGTGAGTTATGTCCATAAGGTGAGAGGTTAAACAGTCAGCTTACCGCACACACACCACAGCCGAGGGGTAACATCCCCCTCTGCTGTTAGAACTCATAACACATCCGTTATGAAGGCTGATGGAGAAGTTAGCGATGTTGGACCCCAGAGACAGACATGGAAACCATCATTGTTGTGTCCACTGGTGGCCCACTCGTGTTTGTGATGCAAACGCCCATGTCTGATTGAACAGTTCCTCCTGGAGGCCCCTCAAGGGCCCTGTGGACATTTTATATTAGGTGGCCTGAGGATTGCCTGCCCCAAAACCTACTCCTCCCAATAACATCTCGCAGATCAGCCCTCATTCTACGTATGGCCTTTCTTAAACCCTTCTGCCAT